>BGPR01000119.1:860207-904954 GCA_013235015.1 Araneus ventricosus | reverse complement strand
TATGGGTGAGTGGTCGGCGTGGGTAATCTCATGAAAAACACAAGTGTCCGCATGTCTAACATATAACTGCACTTTATCTTACTCAGTTACTTCACTTTCTTATTCTTCAAACAAATAAATAAAATAAAATGAACCTTCCAAATGGAATCGAAGCCAAGTGTCACAATCTCATGAAAAACACAAGTGTCCGCATGCCTAACATATAAATGCACGTTGTCTTACTCAGTTACTTCACTTTCTTATTCTTCATACAAATAAATAAAATAAAATAAACCTTCCAATTGGAATCGAAGTCAAGTGTCATAATCTCATGAAAATCACAAGTGTCCGCATGTCTAACATATAACTGCACGTTGCCTTACTCAGTTACTTCACTTTCTTATTCCTCATACAAAATGCATTGTTGATTCCAACATCAAATTGGTGCAAAGCAACTCACATGTATCATGTGAGCACGTCCAACAGCATGTTACCAGGATTAACACATGTTGATAAGAAAATAAAAGAATAGCAAGTATAATCGTTTAGCATATTTATTTCTGATTATATTTAATATCTTTTTTGGATTTATTTATAGATATTGCAAATATTCGAATGAAATAAAACAGGAAGGTAAAAATTCATTACGACATTGTGAAAGAATATCAAAATATAAAAAGAATATTCACTCCTTTGCTTTTAACAAAAGGAAAATACAGGATAAGATATTTGATGAAATAATCGAAAAGATTTGAATTTCATTGCTACAACGAAAAGTATAGTTGCAAATTATGCATAAAAAATTTTAAAAAAAAAACTGTTAAAATTAGAAAAAAAAATTGTACAACATTTAAATTGGTATCATTAAAAAATAATTTATTTAAATTTTAAGATACAAAAATAATTTTAGTGTGTAATATTTCAGATTGAAATCGATGAAAAACGCTATAATTTTATCGTACTTTTTAATTAATTAAAATTCTAATTAAAAGTTTAAAAAACGATTCGAGGTGCGTAATCTCATACTTCAAAGTAAAATTGAGCCAAATTTTGCAGCTCTGGGTTCCAACGGTCCGCTATGTAGAGCATCAACAGACACACCTACACATTCGCTTTTATTATAAGAAGAGATCGATTTACGTGAAGAGAAAGGATTGAAAAATTGATAATTCTTATAATATTTGAATATTCATTTTTTATTTGGAAAATGAATTTAAGATTTGTTTTGAAAAACTAATAAAGAAAACAAAATTACTTGCTTGCTTGTCAATTTCCGAAAGATTATAAACAATTTTTATGAAAGCATGCGCAGTAATGCAGTTTTTACTGTTCATTATCTGATTTCATTATATTTGTACTTTTTATCTTTATTCTTTTTGATTTCCTTCAAAGAAAAATGAATCTCCATTATACACTTCAGATAGGAGTTCAGCCATTAAGGCGTTATTAAGCGGGGAAATTTCTGAACATTAGGCATCTGACCACAAGCGAGTTAACGGCAAAATTGGTTTTGGATTCAATCTTATACGTTCTTTTATTTTTCGTAATTAGACAAGTACATGTATCAGATAACTACATGAATACTAGAAACATATTTATATAGATGGATGCAAATAAAGTTTGCTGCTATTTTTTTTTCAGTAAGTGATCTAGAGAAAGTCTGGAGTGCTGAGTACATTTTAATTTTCATCTGATCCAGTTGTAAACTACACAGATCACAACTGTGATATGTATTTAGTAAATTGGTAGGTATGTTCGATACTGATGTCAAAAGGACAAGATGTATTACTTAAATGATAATCGATTATTATTATTATTTCAGTTGTGGAAATCCGATTAAATGATTATTTTCGGTTCTAGAAGAAGCACTTCAGATTTCGTAGCTTAATTACAGATGTAACGATGCATTTTTTAGCTTGAAAACTAGTGCCAGACAGCGCTTTTCACTGTTCAGTTGCAGAAATCAGAAGTTTAAAAGAGCATGATATTTTTTTTATGCATGACTTTAATAATTTTTTTTATTTTTCTTTGGCTCTTGTGCCCCGCCCCCTCAAAAAAATGAAAAGAAAAAGAAACCGACGCAACCAATCAATTTTAGTAATTTTTCTTCCATTAAATTTATTTTACATCACATTTATCGAATAAATCACTGAAACGTGATTAACCATTTTCTTTGAATAAATTTACTTTTGAGAATTAGAGATTTTACCAATGAATAAGTAGTTGAATTGCAGATGTAAGGATGCATTTTTAAGTTTGAAAACGAGTGTTAGACAGCGCTTTTCAATGTTCAGTTCCACAAATCAATAGTTTAAAATAGCATGAGATTTTCTACATGATTTTATTAATTTTTTTATTTTTTTGGCTCTTGTGCCCCCCCCTCAAAAAAAAAAGAGAAAAGAAAAAGAAACCGATACAACCAATCAACTTTAGTAATTTTTTCCATTTAATTTAATTTAAATCGCATTTGTCGAATAAATCATTGAAACGCGATTTACTATTTTCTTTGAATAAATTTATTTTTAAGAATTAGACATTTAGCCAATGAATAAGATAGTCAAAAATTGATTTTTTTAAAAATTTGTAATTCTCTTTTTTTAAACTTCGAGATCGAATTTTGCTGAAGGAATCTACTTAAAATCTTATAACGTCATGAATGCTACACGCAAAAGATTTGGCTTAGTGAGGATAAATGACCTCTAGGACAATAATAATTTTTTTTTCACTCCCAGCTGTCATCAGTCGTTTAGCAAGTGTAGCTGGCGTCTATGATATGGTATTATATTTTCGTTCCTTCATCGTAATTAGCTTTCAAAAGTGATATAAACGCACTAACGCTTTGTCTCCACGGTCTTCCTAAAACTGGTGCCTGCCTATGCGCCCCCTCCCTTTTCTCCATGTTATCGAATACTCTTACAATAATGACAAATATCTCTATCCATATTCAACTACGAAATGATCTCTCCCACTGAAGCCTCTTAACTTCTAGACTCTCAAACTGATCCCTTTTTGGTGATTCTTCAAACTTAGAAACTGAATTCTTTCCAACTCATAAATTCTATTTCCCCTGGCTTGCATTGCCAAATCTCATTCTCTTTGTAGCATTGTCCCATGTTTGTTCCCCTTCATAACTTATAAGCACTCAGACTGAGTAGAAGCGCATGTTGTGCTTGCACTCAAGGAAAGCTGTAATATTAGTTGTCTTCACGTCGCTACGCCATTTTGAAGAAGGGTAGGCTTCGAAATGAAAATTACATTGCTCTTGATTCCCCTTCCCCGAATTCGAAGAGAATGGGATTGTATGTCAAAAAAGAAATAATTGTGAATATTTTTTGTCTTAGTTAATAGTATCAAAATATTATTTAATGTTGCTTACTAATTATAGTTATTGCTTAGTAATATGGACCAATCAAATGCTTAATAGATCAAGGTAAGTAACGTCTTTCAGGGACAATCATCATCGTCTTTTCCAGATTGCTTACAGGGTCTCAGTGGGCTAGTGGTGAGGTCCCGGTTTCGGGACCGTAAATTGCAAGATTCGATACCCGACCAAAGAACAGCCTCGGACCTTCTAAATTTGAAATCTAAGATCAAAAGTCCACACACTGGTGTGGCGTGAAAATTAGAAAGAGGTCGGTTGAGTGGTCGTCTTCTTCATCTGGCCACCATTCAAAATTACGAGGTGCCTCCCAAATTACCTATCTTGTTACTTCAAAAACGGGACGTTAATATAACTAAGTTCAATCCAGAATGTTTACTCGTTTCTAAGTCTTTTTTCTAAATTATACACTATTATTTTCTTTTAATTTTTTTTCTTAAATACACGTGTTTTAATTCAAGTGCAGGGCTGTAGGAAAGAACTTTATTTTCAAGATTCGCAACATAAAAAATAAAACAGCTTCGTATTTAATATTGAAAGTGAAATATTGGAAAGTAAAGCATATGATTTTATAATACTATTGTTCATTAATATAATAATAATATTAATTAAATAATTAGCTTATTAAATATTATCTTTTATGTTAAGGTTGTAATACACATAAGGCTATAATAGAAGTTACAAAACTGATTGGTGCATTTTAATTTCTTGACTTTTTTTATGCACTAAAGTTCTTGAAATCAGGCCAATACGATTCACGATTAACATCGTATTTTTTGTCGTTAATTAGTTTTATTCTCTTCGCACGACCCCCTAGGAAAAGGCTTATCATCAGGCGGAAACAACGTATTTGTCCTTTTTACTTATTTAAATTGTTTCATGTTTGCAAAGAGGGAATGTTGTAATATATTTTTCATTTGCTTCTTGGTGTATTAGAATGTTGAAGTTGTGTGGCCTATATGTTCTCTTTCTCAATAAACTCGATGGTTAATCAATTCAATTAACACAATTTTCATTCCATACGAGTGGCGCCACTTAATATAGAATTTGATATAAAATTGATTTTAAGATTCCATAATATTTATAATAATGAATGATAATTCATTATTAATAAAGTAAGATAATTGAATTGACAAATTCAATAAAAAAAGTAAAAAATGATTAAGAAAAAAATTCTACTTTTCAGTACGCTAATCAAAGAGTGTTTTTAAAAAAGGTTTTTACTAAATTTATTGCTTCCTTTTCAGAACAATTCGTCAATTTTTTTTGAGGGAAATAATTGAAATGGACGCAATTTGTCTTCACAAATATGGCTTTTAAGTACCCTCATAACTTCAACGCGATCGGCGACATTTCAGCTGAAGGAAAAAGGAAAGAAAGCTCCGGTATCAGATTGAAGTTAGAAGCAAACAATTTATACGGTCGTCTCTTCTTATCTTTACGATTCCGAGCTGCCTCGGACATAAAGAACGAGTTGCGATAAATGACAGATAAGAATTTCATCTTTTGACTTCTGTGAAAGGAAATGCAGTTGTACGTAGGCTGAATCCTCGTGATGGTTTAAGATAGAATAGCTCTGAATTTTAACTCAAATGTTTATTTTTTAGGAAGGGTATAAGGGCAACATTAGTTGCACTACTATTTTTATTAACTCTTTAAAATAGGGCTCCTTGAGTTATGACTGTAATAGGAGTTTGGGTAAAGAAGAATATCGTTACACGTGTTTCTGGCGGATAATTCAATAACACCAAACGATTAAAATTATAAATAAAATATAATTACCTGGGACAAGTTTCAGGCTATCATGAGCCATAATAAGTTAGTGTATGCATACTTGAATTTTGAAATCAGTCACCATATTCTGCACATCTGTCCGTTAATTTAAAAAAATACACCCTAAGTGTGAAAGTTTTGATCAAAGGCCATCCTTTTTATTACCTAACCCATCGAACTGAAACTGGTCTCTCCTTTGATTGTCAACTGTAATCTTTAGTATGTGTGAAGCAAGAAGTCGGATGTTTTAGATAAGATAAGCATTTGTTATCCTATATACAGTACTCATGACGAGAACGACCCATGATCGTTGGACGGAGAATTAATGAACCAATTTAAAGAAACAAGTGAGGATTGTAGAGCTGGTTGTGCTATGCATTTTCCCCTTGGTAATAAGCGCTTTGTCCAAGTGCATTAGAGGGGTAGGTGTCGGGTGCCGTATAAATAAAATGAAGGATCATACGTACGAGCTTTTAAATATTGATTTATTGGAACTCTTTAAGTAAAGAAAGAAAGAATGAAGGATAGATGTCCACTAAAAATAACATATTACCATTCATGATACTGAAGATCTAGTTGATATCTCCTGCTGACTGATACAGTAAAACCAAATAGAAGCTCTTATATCTTTGCTTAGAAGTCAAAATCGTCATAGCCAGATGATGTAGGAATTCGGAATATTTAATAGTTTCCAGCAGTAGGCACTCACTCATGGCAGACAGAAGGCCGCCCCATGCCCCTGTTTCTGAAGTCGTTACAGCTAATATACCAGTTGGATGTGCATGGGACACTGACAGACAGAACGCTGCCCCATGCCCCTGTTCATGAAGTCGTTACAGCTAATATACCAGTTGGATGGGCATGGGACACTCATGGCAGACAGGTAGAGAAGAGAATACAGCAGAATTTAGGCCGGATGTCACTGTAGAAATTAAATGCTATATAAGAACACTGCTCTCAAATCATGCCCACAAAATCCACACTTGAACATTTGTTTGAAGAGATTTAAAACAATAACCTATGCCGCTCTAGGTTACTGAAGCTCATACTGCTGTTTGTTTTATGCATGGACCATTGCTTCTATATGAAGAACATTTAAATAATAAATATTGTGATATATTGAACAAGCTAAACAGAAGATAGATTATTGGATAGCGTTCTCGTACTAAAGATGAGAAAACTTGGAATTTATGATATAAACTGCCGGAGTCTTCATTCTAATAGGAATTGGGTGGTGGTTTTTTTATTACTTATTTTCTCACCATGTATAGTGGATATTAACATCGTCAAATGTTTCGATGAGCTTTATTTACAACATTTTTAACAAGTTTTTGTAAATTGTTAATCGCACATAAAATCACTTTTATCTCTATCACTCTTCCTCCTCCTGTATACGAAGGGGCAAGATACTAATTTCGCTTCAATGATTTTGGTGAAAACTGAAAAATAATCAAAATATAAAACGCTGATATGGTTTGCATTTGATAAATGATTCTAGTGATAAAGACACCGTCGGAGATCGTCCAACAGAAATTTATAAATGAATACAAAAAAAAAAAAATGTCCATCCTTAAGTAGAGGCAAAATGCCGCTTCTGATGCAACCGCAATCACGAAACAAGAACATTGCGCAATGTTGGCCAATGATACATTCTTTTTATTTCCACACTCCGCCACACACACCTGCTCTGTTAAGGAATTCTCTCTTTAGCGCTAAGCGAGAGACTGATGACATCCATCTTTTGAGCGCTAATTGTCGGGGCTGCCCCACGAATAAGCCCGGGGCTCGAGGGAACGAGAGGGGTGGAGGAAGAAAAAGAGGTGTCGCGCATCACCTGCCCTCTCCTCCGACGACACTTCCGACTCGGCAGCTTTCGCACGCTGTAATTAAGCCCGACTTACGAACGCGAATTATGCGCCATTAAAGCAAACATCAGATCGCCACAGCTGATTAGAAATGGGGGACCGTTCACAAATCAATCTGTGTCGCACAGCAGAAAAAACCAGGCATTTGTCAGAAATGCAGTAGAATCTCACTTAACCGGCAACAATGCTCCTCGCTGATGCCAGATAAGAGATTTTCACGGATAATTAAATATATTGTAGCATTAGACTCAAGAAAATTGCCTTTCTTTTTATGAAAATAATTTATTTAGGTTATTTACATCGTATTTGCAAATAAACGTTGTTCAATCGGATATCAATTTTGTACAACTGACTCGCAAGATTAAAATAGTAATAACGTTACCAATCATTTCATATCTGGCGCGAAGGTCTCTAGCCATAAGCATCTTAACATAATTTATGAAACCGTATTTAGCTCTAGTAGGTTGAAATGTAGCTTTTTCACGACAGTCTCAATTTAGTTACAATATATTTATGGAACTTTCTTATTCGTGTTTTCTGATCTGATATGTAGAAATTGGAACATGCTTGTGTGATCTATCGGCCGACAGGGAGCCCCCCCCCCCCGGCTCCGAGTTCGGGGGTATGCTGTGGTGTTATGTTATGTTATGATCTATCGGCCACAATTAAATCAATAACATCGAAAATCGTACAGATTATTTAAGATGAAAACACATATACGGAATTTTGCATTTCAGGAAAACAGAACTAAGCAGCATTTTAAAATAATATACATAGCATCCCATGAAAACTACGCATTTCTTGGTGTGATGGCATATAACTTCGAATGACTATACCTGCTTACAAGATTGTCGTTTGAGTTTTAAAAATTCACTGCGTATACAATGAAGCTCCATAACATCATGAGCGCTCTAGATGAATGTTTCTCGACAAAAGAAATTTTATGAAAGTCAGCAATCCTCCATATGCTTCCTTCCACGTAACTTTCTTGGTCTGCGTGTTGATTTCCGTTTCGTCCTCCCTCGCGTCCTCCTCATCACCTTCCGCCTTTCCAAGTAAAAATTCGATTTTTTCATCATCATCAACAGAAGGTATCACGGAAACATAATTCTCTACATCCACTTAAGCCTGCACCTCCTCTTCAGTAACAGAACACATACTTATTTTTTCATATCAGAGGCCTAAATTTCAGATTTAAACTTATACCTTCAAATATGTCGTTATTTTTATATTGCCGATTAATTGGATTATGAAAGATTTTACTGTAGTGTGAATCAATAGATGGCTTGATCAAAGCATCAAATCTATGCATCAAATGCTATTTATTTACGACGCACGTATCGATTTTATAGCTACAAAAAGGCATATATGGTAGGATGCATAACAACATGGTCTACCTGCAGCCAGAATCTTACCCGGGTTTACTGTATCAACACAACCACTAGTTGTATAGACATTTAATTATTTAAAAGAACTGATTATTATTATTGAACTTAGATATCAATGAAATTTATATATGTTTTATATTAATGAAATTGGTAGTCACTCAAAATACGAAAATAACAAAAATAAATAAATAAATAAAATTTTTAGCTGATATCACGTTAAAATTCACTGACAATAAGTTGGGATGGCAGGGGTGCTACTACTACAGAAGGAATTAAAATTCCCACTCACTTTTGAATTGCTGTCAAATGGTGAATATAGAGTCTGATACGAAGAATTTAATCAACACGAATTCATCCCTAATATTGCACGTGAATTACATGTTGATTCAAAATCTAAGAGATTTCGGTGATTAAATCAAGAATCTGACTGTCTCATCCCCTATTTCTAATTTGAAAAAGAACATAAATAGGAATATAAACAAGAATTTACATGGAACAATTGGTGAACTTTAATGCACCATTCTTTTTAAGGAAATAAATAGGCTTGCCTAACCGGTGGTCTCCTGTTAAATCTCCAACTAGAGATGAATTATAAGTTTCCGGTAGGTTCTAGCTAGATGAAAGGAAGTTTAAACGCTTTATTCCACGAGATTATTTAGAATTACTCCATTATATATCAATAAATTTCTACCAAATGCTTCAGCGTTCGTATATAAAAACAATATTATTCAATCATTACCAAAGTCGAAATCTGATGTTTTCAGATGACTTCTAATTTGTATAATCCGCTTCTGATTATAGCCAAAGGAACATCAGTTGAGGTGAAGAAGTAAGTCTAGATTTTGATTTTTGTCTCGCATTGAAACTTCAAAACACTTGTAAACCAAATCGGAAGTTCAGCTTCAAATTATATTCTGTTAGTGAACTAAATGCGAATTAATTTCTTGGTATACACGAAGCGTATCCGATTACAGAAATTCTTTAAGAATACATTCTCTATTGATGCATTTTTATGAGCAATCATTAAATATTAGAAGGATCTTCAAAAATTTCCAAGGAAACAAAAGCATAAAAGTTGTTCTCAAAAAGAATATAATTTTAGATTTCGCAATATTCAAAGAAAATCATTGCGCTGATAACTTCAGGAAGAAATATTAAATTTTAGAAATGTACAAAGAAACTCTTTTTTCGTAAAAATAATCACGAATACTTTTCCATATTTCATATTTCCATATTTTAGATAGATTATTTTTTGATTAGCTAGTTATTTTTGCATTTTGTTCAGCTGAGACACAGGATGAATTCAATTTAATGTATTTAGAATGTTTTGGTAAGTGTTTGTTCAATTCGAAAAAAATACGAAAACTTTCCTCCTTACCTTCCGTCGATTTTTGATCCCCTTATTCGTGCGACTTGTACATATGAGACTTAGAATAAATTTAATTTAATATATTTAAATTATTTTGGTAAGGGTGTTTAATTCGCTGCCTCTTACTGTTTATTTGTCATAATATTATCAATTACGCAACCCAACAATACATCCTTAGAACAAACGCTTACGAAATGTTACGAAAATGCACTACTAACTCAATTTCAGGCCGGAATTTACTTAACAACCCATAAATGAAACTATACACTTTACATGAAGAAAACAATGTATCAAAGATAGCATCTTTCAAAAAAATGTGCTCCATAAAATATTGGAAGCATACGAAACATTGGAGTTACGTGATATAGAAGCATTTGGTTTTCTCTGATGAAATATCACAAAATTTAATATTATCGTATCGCATTAAAATCAACCTATAATAACCGATTTTAAGACTCGTCAACACGCAGCAATTACGTGATAATCCCTGAGTGATAAGAATAATTTTTTTCTACAACTTCTCCTCGTTGATTAGAGTTTAGCTGTGGTCAAAGGATAGATGGTCTGAAATTCAGGGGGAGGGTTTCTGCCAGACATCGATTACAAGGCGGGAGTGTTTCCCATCTTGATTAATCGTTAAAATAACGAGTGTCTGCCCCCCCTTCCCTCCGCTATTTTATAAACTGGTTCCAAGCATCAGGGACGCGTTTTTCATTATCGATAATACCAGAATACAAAACGGTCCCTAAAAAAGGACGGGGGAGCAGCTGAAAGCATATCCCCTCCATGATTGGTGTGAGAAATGACATTGGAGTATGGCTTCGGGATGCTGTCGAGAAAGTCGCCAAACGAAAATGGATACCTGCGATTATTCTGTGTTTCGTCGAGGGTCTATTGGTGATAACTCATATCGGGAAAATTGTCGGATGATATAAGATGACGATGACAATGAAAGTACAGGGTGCAAATAATAAATTGCGAGGCGTCCTTGTCTAAGATATTGATATTCAGGGTAAATATTTGTTCTCGGCAAGGCAGTAATCGTTAAAATTGTCGCGTTAATTGTGTTGCTGGGAGGTTTCGATCAGTTGAGAAATTGCTTGTTGGAGAATCTTTGAAATAGTTGAAAGCGCCTTTTAATCATTTCAATTCTTTTATCAGCTTAGAAACTTGATGATGAGGGTTTCTCAGTCTTCGTGTTTTTTAAAATTTATCTTTGATATAAAATGTATTCAAACGCTTAATTAAATACATAAACATAATAAAAAATTAAGGAATCATTGTAATCGAATTGAATTACTTTTATAGGTTTCGTGATTATATTCCTAAGCGACCAAAATTTCAGTCCAGTCATTTTAAATAATTCTAGCATTTCGTTTCCTTTACTCCAATGTAAACCAAGCTCCCGATAGTATTAAGCAGATTTTTGTTGCTTGAGTTTGAGACGTATATAATAAAAGCGTCGTTTGTGAGACTGAAACATGGTTTGAGAAACTTTTGCACCATACGCATCTCTAAATATTAACCATTTGCATCACTGTGGCCTAAAAGCCCTCGATGTATCAAGCTCAAACCTCAAATTGGCTAATCTTTGTACACTTTCAGTTTGTTTATTTATGATATTCAAATGACATCAGTGTTCGAATAGTTGGTTTAATTAGCAGGTAAACAATAATTTGAAACTGTAGAACCCATTTAAAATTTGTTAATAGATTGATTTCTCATTTGTTTGTTAGCATAAAGTTTTTTTCGTATTTCGTTTCAATCCGAGGAACAAAGTTAATGATATTGCAACAAGGCTACAACTGATTTGAATTATCACAGCTATCAAATTTAGAATTTTAATGATAAACCAGCAATTTAAGCTTATTAAAATTATTTTCCATATGCATCTTTTAAGCTTTAACAATTAAGATCATACATAACTGCTGGCGTAAATGTGATAATCTCTACAACTCTGCTGAGAATTCGGATTTATATTCGCGTTCTATCGGAGGTTTCAGATTTGAAATCATCCAAAATATGTAAATTCACTGTTAATACATTATAAAGAAATGACCAATAAGTAAAATTTAACCAATTTTCTAAAAAGAAGCTAGACGTGTGTGCTGTGATACTTCATTTATATGTTTATTTCATGTACTTAATTGTTAGCTCTGAATTCGATTTTAATTTGTCAATATTATTATATAATTATATAAGATTGTATTATACAAGATTGCATTATATTAATTGTGCTTTTGTGTAACTGCTTGTACTAATTTTAAGAAGTAAATTAAAAGTTAACCAGAAATAAACCATAAGTGGCTGTTGCTTCACAAATAATAAATCAAGATTAAGGCAAAAGTATAAGATTTACATCAACTTTAATGAATTCAACCATTAATTTTTAATGGAATTTTCAAAAATTATCAAAATTGGGAAAATGTGCATTCGTAACGGGGTTTTTTTTTGTGACTGAATGTTATAAATAATACAAGTTCGGCGCAGCGTCTTAAAAACATTGAGATGCATCAAAAATGGTATCAAACCGAATTTTGTGCCCATTATAATGCGGGAGATTATCGAATAAGGTTTGATTTCACTTCATATATAGATGCAGAAGAACAGGAAAAGAAACAAATCTTTTTAGCTCAACCTAAATCACAACTGTCCTGCCATATCATCGAAAGTTACATCCATTTTTAATAAAAAAAATTCTAAGCAATAAAAATTTCCTTAAACAAGATCCATCTTAAAGATTCTCTGTTTCTATACAGCTTTTGCACTAAAGAACAAAAAATAAAATAACTTTTTTCTTGAAGAGCCACACAAGTGTGAAAACGATTTCCCTCACATTTCTCCTTTACTTTTAAATTATTACCCATTTTATGAAGTTAAATATTATGACAAGAAAAGTGCCTTCAGTTCAGAATGTAAATCACCCATGCTTCACAAAAGCAGGACATTTTCTTCTCATGCGTAATTTGTGACCAGGTACTTCGATAGCAGCATGTTGTCCCAATCTTCAAGCGGTTGACAATAAATTTGTCGTAACTCACACCAAATATGACAACTTTTCGAATGCCATAAAGCACCTGGTAGGTACTCCAGAGTTAATAAAAATACAAAAGGGACAGATGGACGGCCATCGCTCAGAGTCTTTATCTGATCTACGTCAAACGTCGGAAGGAAAAGGAAGCTTTTTTTTCTTTTACTTTTCTACTTCTAGGGACATGGAAAGAAGAACTGCGGGGTCTTTGGTGATTTGTACCATTCTGTGGACTTAATATACCCTACCTGCGCCAAACGTTCTATAAACGTCTTTTCCGACTGATCTACTGCCAGAGATCAGAAGGATAGCGGGGGAATATTTTGACAATTGGTGGGCCCTTATCTAATTTAAAAAAGAGGGCCGAGATACGGCGGGGAGATATTTTGTAGCGACTTCAGAGGCGGTAAATTTGGACACGCGACTATGTAGTGTCAGGAAGGGAAATAAGAGTTTGAAGAGATGACTCCATAGACGTCACAGTCACTTTTTGACGACGCAGTCCAAGCATTTTATGCCCAGATCTGGGCCGAGGAGACATTTTTATAGGAAACCGAGATGAATAATGTGAGAATGTAACTCAGTTTTGACTGATGGAATGCTTAGAATGAAACGCAGTTGAGGGAGAAACGGGGTTGTGATTTTTTTTTTATTGCAGAACTTGTAGAAACCAAGTAGATCGAGATATACTCTGCAATCTCTGCGCGTGTGCGATCTTCTATGAATTAGATTTCACAATATCAGCTTGGATATTCCTTGAAAAGACTGATATAAAGACACTACATTTATAAAATCGCTTTAAAATTAAATTAATGTTGAGGTTTTTAAATTGATAAAATACCGTAAATATGATTTGCATAGGCAAGATCATTAATGCTTGTAGAAATAAATTTAGTGCAGATTTATGGAATTCGTTATTTTGATTCCAGTAGAAAAATTCCACAGAGCCGGAAATAGTAATTTTGAAGAAGCAGTACATTTCTTTTGGTACATCTCTCCCGTAAATTCAGAGTTCGTTGTAATATGTATGATAAATCCTATATAAAGTCGATGACAAATTCCTCTTTGCATGGATTTCCCCAGTACTCTACCGGGTAAAATATTCTCTAAGAAATACCTTCTTTCCATTTCTATACACTTTTATTAAATTTGACTTGTTTCATGTTTGTAAAGATGGAATTCTGTAATCGATTTTTCACTCACTTCCTGATGTGTAAGAGATTTGGAATTCTTTCCCCTTGTGGGCTGAAAATATGCCCCAATATTTTTCAATCTAATTATCATTTAATAGATTAATTTAATTTAAATTTGATTCCGAACGAGTGGCGTCACCTGGTAGTGAATTTGTGAAAAAAAATTGATTTCAAGATTCCAGAATGATTATACTAATGATTTATAAATTGAAAACTATAAGAACTGGAAAATAATTAAATTAAAATAATTTCTACTTTTCAGTATAATAATAAAAGTGCATTCTTAAAAACTGTTTTCATTATAAGTATTTTATTTTTTCGCCTGTGGCGTAATAGTGTTGCTATTATTTCCTTCAACAACTGAGAAAGATAACATTAAAGAGAATATAAAATAATGGATAAAATATAAATATTTTTAAAAGGCCCTTACTGCTTCAACAGAAAAGGAAAATTTTATTTCATAAAAATGGTTTCTTAGAGATCTTGAGCAGAAATCGCTGTTTTTGTTATTATAATTTCAACGAAAGATGAATTATTATCGCTAATCTCACAAATTGGCTATAGATGTATTGCTATGCGAGCAAACTTCGTCTATAAACGTAATTTGTTCCTGAATTTCGTTTGTATTTATTTTTTTATTTTTTTAGCAGAAACTATTTTCTCCATAGGAAACGTTAAATTCAATCTTATTTAAAACTCTTATTTTGACCTAGTACTTGGAGAAAAAGTTCCTAACATAAAATAAGTAGAAGTTGTTAAATCTATCGCAAAAGGATAAACATAATACTAAGCAGAATAACGCGGAAGAAGTACGATTAACTAGTTGTATCGTACCTGCATGGAAGAGGGTTGACTGCTTAAATTGCTGAAGATGAGGAAGTGAAATGTTTCTCTTTGAAAGGAGAAACTCTTCCTGCGCAACAGTTAAATTCCGTTCAAGAACCAATGAGCTTATCTTCGTCGTTTCTATATTTTGTTCCTATGTAAGTGCTGGTGACGCAGAACACTTTATTTCCGATTCTATTTCTACTTCTAATTTTCATCTAGAAAACATTAAATGAAAATAAAAATAAATATTTTAATGAATGAAATGTTTTAAATGATAAAAGATCACATCTCAAGAAAAAGTAGTAAAATATCAAGACAAATTGATGAACAAATAGTGAGCTTCTGTAGTTAACTAAAATATTTGTTTCTGTTAATAATTCCTTAACCTTTATAAGGCCATTTTTTTCTAGTAGTGGTATAATAATATAACTTTGACATTGAGATTAATTTAAAAAAAGAAATTCATTTTGATTATTGAATAACATTATTTTTTGTTAATTAATTTTATTAATTAATAAGTAATTACCAAGTCCAGACACTTCGTTATGATTTAAGATAAAAAATTGGAACATCCAGGTTTTTGTTTCATCGAAAAATTTGGCGAGAACTTACGCCGACCTTAAAAAATGCATTTAAAGATTGATGAATTTGATGGGAAGTATATTCCCACGGCCTTAGAAAAGGTTAACTGTGAGGTTGGTTGTTTTAAATTGTAGAATATATAATTATAAATTTTGTTTCTATAATTATAATTATTTTTTAGAATATTAGTTCTGTTTTGGACTGTTTTATTGTTTTCGCAGCTTTTAATGTTTTTTTCTGGTGTGTGTGTGGCCCATCAGTTTTATAATATGTAAACTTTACGAATAATGATAAATGGGAAGTTTGCCTACTTTATGATTATAATGATAGTTTCGGAAATTTTTTGAAAACCAGATGACAAAAGGTTGAATTTCCACAACACTATAATTATATGTTTTTCATAATTATCTTTTTCATTGAAAATGCAAATTTTGAAGTAGGTGTATCATTTTTTATTACACTGGATTTTCTTTCTTGGTCCTTTTTCCTGAAGGATAATCTCAATTTTATTTGACTTATTATTTCCAAATTTAAAAATTCATTGCACTGATGCATTTAATTTAAAGCTTTAATTTTTTTTTATTCAGTTGAAAGACAAAGCATTTTGGAATATGTTATAATTGATGCATATGAATTTAAATTATTTTTCTTCCAATATTCCCCATCTGGCTTTATATGGAGTTTATAAGTATATTTTTTGGAAATCTTATTTTTAAAAAATATTACTGATATTTTATAAATTTATTTTTGAAATTGATGATCTTTTATTGTTGATATTTGCCATGCCTAAATTGGAATTGATACAAATAAGTTGATTGATGTAAGTTTTGTTAACGTTTTTGCTGTTTTTTCCCCCTTGTTTTCGCAATGTTGTACCATTTTTCACCTTTAAAATTACAATAAAATTAATTTATTATTTAAAGTTTTCTCAGTGGAGACTCGTGCATAGTAGGCGTGGATATCTGTATCCTATACAGTGCCTATATAACTTAAATTTTGTCTTTTAAAAACAATTTAGAAAAAAATTAATTATTAGTTAACAAAAATAATTAGTTTTTTTTACATGATGGAAGTAGGTTTTAACAAAGACATTTTAACTAATCAATTACTAAATTTTAATTAAATGTTAAACTTCAGAATGAATACTCTCAATTATATCAACCGCAGTCCTTACTCTTGTTTATAAAAGTTTCCTCAACTGTTGAACAATAAAACATCATGAAGTTTATGGCTAAAATAAAATACGCATGTATGGAAATTATTCTCTTATTTATAAAATATTTCTAAATTAATTTTTATTTCTTCTTAATCGTACTTTATTTATATTTATTTTCAAATTTTGGGCTTCTGAAAAGATTTTATGGGCTGGAATAACGTTTAAAACCCCGCTACTAGCATTTCTAGAGCTGTGTTGTCCACAGTACCATCCAGACTTCAAACCGCTGTCATCTGACCCCGAAGAGCCCTTGTGTTAACGTGACGTGTCCCCTTGCAAGGGGACGTTAATTTAACGAAACCAAGCAAACTATATTTTCAAACAGCGTATTAAATTCAAATGCCCTTTGATACTGCGCGTAACCAGTAGAAGGAAATCGAGTTTGAGTTAAAAACGCATTTCTTTAACCCTTTACCCTACGATTTCATTTAACCTCCAAATTAAATGGCACCACCCATTTGGGATATTTTTTATTATTTCAATCTATTTAAGATGGTAAAGGATACTTGAGACATTAAGCGAGTCCGAGTGATTTTTGTATTTAAAATTAATTGTTACGTTGACTTAATTACAGATTTAAATAGCAAAAATTCTGTACTTCGATGCACGTGTCAGACACATTGTTGTAGGTTAGGGGGTTAAGAAGTTTGCTCCCTCTACAGATAGAAGATATGCTGTTTTTTCCTGCGTTTTCCTGGACATTGAAGGCTCTGAAAGGAAAATTACGTTGGATTGTTGATGGATTTAAATAGTATGTGCAAAATTAAGTATATTAGATATTTATACTCTGAAAAGAGTCGGGGTGTTGCACCTAAGCACTAGCCGCCCCTGTCCATATTGTTTTTTAAAACGAATTATTGATTAGTATGTACATACTCTAATTTCTTCATATTTAAGCCGGGATTCGACAGATAACTTTCTTCGTTTCACGCACACACACACACAAAAAGTACATTTATTTTAACTTGAAATCAGCATATGTATTTACATTCAAATATAAGGAACAAGAATAGAGACACAGACCTATTGTTAGGAACAGAATTCTCGACGAACATTAAATAAAAAGTTTAAAAGCAGATGATTAACATTTATATCAGGAACAATATGTGTTGTTATCATTTTAGTCATTAGTAATTTAATCATACTATATTGTTCATTTATAAAATTCAGCAAACTTTTTAGATATTTAAACCTTGCGAAATTAGAAATGAGCTGTTTTTCTTGTAAAATTATGGTAAATTGTTTTATTCATTGTAATACTTTATGAAAGTTTTTTGGAAATTCAATAATAAACGGTGACCATAAAAACTACGAGAGAGATTGGGTGTGTCCTCCCTTTCCCCCACTTCAATATGCCTACTGCCCTCTTTCGTACTCTAGGCCCTCGGGGGAGAGGGCTCCCCTGAGGGCCAATTAATATTCTATAATCGAAGAGTTCAGCTGGCTCTCCTAGGTGATGAAGATGGAGGCCCAGTGGGTGCTGATTTCCCCAAAAACTGCCCAGTATATAGTCGTTTTTATTTACGTTTTAACCTTTTCTAAGGCAGTGGAAAGTATACTTACCACTAAATTTATGAATTTTTTTAAATGTTCTTGGTAAGCTGTTTGATCACTAATAAGCTTTTATGATTTGAGCGGCTATCTTTTCATAACTTCGGAGCCACACAATATATTAATAAAAACTTTGCCTACGTAACTTTTTTTTAGCAATAAAATCTATTATCAGTTATGCTGTTATTATCTGCCAATATCTAAATGTGCCAGCACCTAACGCTGAAAAGATTAGAGCGAATTTCTTACAAATTTTTCGATGAAATAAAAACTTCGATGTGTTACAATTTCTTCTCAAATGAGTGTTTTTATTTTTATTTAATTATTAATTAATCAGATTAATTAACAAATCAAACTAATTTTATCGAATAAGGTAAATGAATTCTTTCCCTAAATTAATCTCAATTCCAAAAATATTTTTATAAACGTTTTCTGGATTAAAGTGTTTCCTAAGAAATACAACATCGTTGAAATTTTCTGCTATTTGATACTCTTTTATCGGAGTAATGCCATTCCACGAAAGTTTGCTCGGTGTTGTAGTACGTCTGTATCCCGATAACTTTTAAGGATTTAAAGGGACATTCTTCCTCCATTTCCCTTTCTTTTGAAAACGTTGTGTTTAGATGCGTTTTTATTATTCGTTTAGGTGAACTTATTCAGACATATCTGTTAGTATCGTGACGATTTAAACATTAATTCTTTTATTTTCTATTCACAGTGTTTTTCCTTTATAGGTTTAGTCTTCCGAAAATTTTCAGCCGTTTCGGTTTTATGCATGTTATTAAATTCATACGTTTATTAAGTGATATTTATATCTTTCAGCTTGATTCAGCATGGGTAAAGTGGCTTTTCTACAATAAAACTAGAGTATACTAAACTTCTAAACAAAGCAAAACCTTTGATCACATCTCCGTAATATTCTTATTTCGGGACTGATTCGTACATTCTTCTGGTTCTTTCACGTTGAGTTCATTTTTCTGATCATCTAATAACCTCTCCTCGTTATCTTTGTTAACTTTCAAATTCCTCCTCACCTCTGGTTATATCATCGATTGCACCAAATTCTTCTTTGCCAAAACTCTCTAAGTTTCCGGTGACAACACAATCGGAATCATAACTTCCTCCATACAAAATTTATGGATTTGTTAATCATTTGTTGCCTGGATTATCAATGAGCATTAAGCAACAGAGAATAATAAAAAAATATCTGAATGCTTTTAATTCTGTGAAAAGTTACCTCAAAATACCTTTAAAATGTGCCTTAGTTTATCGCGCGTTCGACTTTGAAACGTCCTACTTATCCATGGGTCGTGTTAAAAGGTGTTATTGGTATTGACTTTTTTCAGTATGTTTGTTGGTAACCTGAAACACTGCTTGTTGGTAACCTGAAACACTGATTGTTGATAACTTGAAACACTGCTTGTTGGAAACTTGAAACACTGCTTGTTGGTAATTTGAAACACTGTGCGTCATTCGAGACTGTTGAATTTCGAAAATTGATGCGTATACTGAGAGTTGATTGTTTTCGTACGCTTAATTGATAATTTCTATATAAATAGTTAATTAAAGCCCACAATTTAAAGAACAGATATTAATCACATCCAAAAATATTGCAGTAATTTACTACTGCGAAAATGTGAGGTATGTATTCCAATGCAACACCAGCTGAAAGCAATATTTTTAATTCAAAATGTTTACGATTTCCTTTGGAATCCTTAATAATATAATAAATGCGAAAGTGTGTCTGTCTGTCTTTTACGCTTTCACGACCAAACTACAAAACCGATTTGAATGAAAATTGGCAGAGTTGTAGCTTGAAACCCAAGAACGGACATAAGCTAGGTGAAATTACGTTAAATTAATTATTTTTGACTACAGACAACAATTAAATAATTAACAAAGCCCATTGACTCAGCGATTCTCGATGAAGATTATTTTATTTTTCAACAACTGTCACGTGATCCTTCAGGAATGCGAAAACATGTGGAAAAAATTATTTTTAAAATCAACTGTCACGTGACCCTTTTTTCCGCTGTAACTTCGGAACAAAGTGTCCGATAAAACATATTTTTATACCATCTTAAAGTGCAAAATTTACCTTTTTAGTGATACCAATTTTATTTCTGTGACATTTTTCCTTCAATTTTTATTAATTTTTTAAAGTTTTTCGTGCAGACGATTTTGAAATAACTCAAATTTATAGCTACTCAGTTACTAGGAAATGGTTAGACTTTGAACTAATTTACCTGTATTTCTGAAAATTTTGCTTATGTTTATAAATATTCATAAAATAAGGCAGAAATTACATTTATCTGTCTGTCGGTCGGTCATAAGAACTCTTCCTAAATGATGAACGGTAGCGACATGAAATTTACACACGACATTCTAGATCATATTTCAAGGTCAAAGGTGCTATTTTCAACTTTCAGAGACAATTAGTTCTTAAAATATTTAATTAAATAACGAAAATTAGCTGCTTTTAAGCCTAATGCTTAGACGTTTTTTGCCAATAACTTCTGACATATTTATTAGACAACAATTATTTGTATGCCATTTTAAAGACCAGAAAATGATCTTTTTAATGCTATTAATTCCATTGCGATGAAATTTTTTTCTCTGATTGTTATTAAGGTTTACAAATATATTTTTAACGTAATTTCTAACACTACTTTTTATTCTTATAGAAATAAATTTAAGCCAAATTACTATTTTCCGCGCGGGCTTTTGCCATTGTTAAAGTTAATATAAGAAAATATTGCTTTCTTTGACCGTAAACAACAAAGGAGACTTTACATTTCCGGTTTCCTGTTGCCGTAGCGTTTACATCTTTTAATACGGTTACACAGTGATCCAATGACGTTAGTGAATTATTCTCTCAATGTTTTGTTTAATTTTCACAGTGAGATATTACAGAATATCCATCTGTAGATACGGTAATGGGCAATAACAAGGAACATCATATTTTGTAGATCTCTTCAACAACTTAGAATTGCCAGGGGCACCTTCCGACAAGCCGAGATTGAAAGTCGGTGTGCCAGTACTACTAATACGGAACCTCGGTATACCGAGACTGAGCAATGCCACACGGTTATAAATTACACACCTAGGTCCAAACGTCATGAAAGCTACTGTTATGACTGATATAGGGAGAAGAGAGAGAGTTTTAATTCCACGCCTTCCGATAATACCGAAGGATTTATCATCTCAGTTCAGAAAGTAACAAATCCCTTTAAAAATATCATTTGCCAGGCTCAGGGCCAGACATTGAAAGTGGCAGGCGTACATTTGGAAAAACCATATTTTTCGCATGGACAGCTAGCTATATGTGGCATGTTCACGTGTGTCCAGCCCACACAACCTCTACATCCGTGCAAATAACGTGGTATACAAAAGTATATTAGCATAGATAAACAATTTACATAACTATATTAGCATACATGTACAGTACACTCCTTTCAGCCGTCCAATGAAGTATTATCAACCGTCAGAACTTTTACTTTCTCCTTTCAAAATGCAACAAAACATTTACATTCGTGAATTAAAAAAAAAGAATAATTCAAATTCTTCGCGCACGAAGTCGCGGGTAACAGCTAGTTACAAAATAATACTGCCTTGTATAATTATATGAAATTACATTTTGTAATTACTTATCACTTATTACTTCCATTACTTATTACACAAGAAAAACCAAAATTACTGATTTTGGTATCCTGCGAAGTTATTCAATTGTGTATCAGAAACAACTGGGCAAATTTTGAAAAGTTACCTTGATTTCTGTTAATATAACGAAAAATTGGCAATAAATTTTATAATCCTTAATAATATAATAAATGCGAAAGTGTGTCTGCCTGTATGTCTGTCTGTCTGTTTGTTAAGCTTTCACGGCAAAACTACCAATCCGATTTGGATGACAATTGGCAGAGTTGTAGCTTGAAACCCAAGAACGGACATAGGCTATGTGAAATCACGGTAAATTAATTATTTTTGACTACAGATTAAAATTAGTTAACAAAGAAAGCCCATTGACTCCGCGATTCGTGATGAAGATTATTTTATTTTTCAATCAACTGTCACGTGATCCTTCAGGAATGCCAAAACATGTGGAATAAATGATATTTAAAATCAACTATCACGTGATCCTTTTTTCCGCTGTAACTTCGGAACAAATCGTTCGAAAAAAATGATTTTTATACCGTCTTAAAGATCAAAATGTTACCTTTTCAATGATATTAATTTTATTTCTGTGACATTTTTCCTTCAATTTTTATTCATTTCTTAAAATTTAATAATTTTTTACGTGCAGACGATTTTGAAATAACGCAAATTTATACCTACTTCGCTGCTAGGACACAGTTAGACTTTGAAGTAATTTATCTTTATTTCTGAAAATTTTGCTTATGTTTATAAATATCTATAAAATAAGGCAGAAATTGCATGTATCTGTCTGTCTCTCGGTCGGTCACAAGAACTCCTCCTAAACGGTGAACGGTAGCGACATGAAATTTACACGCGGCATTCTAGAGCATATTTTTAGGTCAAACGTGCTATTTTCAACTTTCAGAGTTAATTAGTTCTTAATATATTTAATTAAATAACGAACATTAGCTGCTTTTAAGCCTAATGCGTAGACGTCTTTTGCCAGTAACTTCTGAAATCTTTATTAGACAACAATTATTTTTATGCCATTTTAAAGACCAGAAAATGATCCTTTTAATGCTATTAATTCCATTGCGATGAAATGTTTTCTCTGATTGCTATAAAGGTTTAAAAATATTTTTAACGTAATTTCTAACAATACTTTTTATTCTTATAGAAATAAATTCAAGCCAAATTACTGTTTCGCGCGCGGGCTTTTGCCAGTTTTAAAGTTAATATAAGAAAATATTGCTTTCTTTGACCATAAACAACAAAGGAGACTTTACACTTCCGATTTCCTGTTGTGGTAGCATTTACAGCTTTTAATACGGTTACACAGTGATCCAATGACGTTAGTGAATTATTCTCTCGATGTTTTGTTTAATTTTCACAGTGAGATATTACAGAATATCCTTCTGTAGATACGGTAATGGGCATTAACAAGGAACATCGTATTCTGTAGAGCTCTTCAAGATCTTAGAATTGTCAAGGGCACCTTCCAACAAGCCGAGATTGAAAGTCGGTGTGGCCAGTACTACTAATACGTAACCTCGATATAACGGGACTGCGCAATGGCACACAGTTACAAATTACACACCTAGGTCCAAACGTCGTGAAAGCTTCTGTTATGACTGATATAGGGAGAAGAGAGAGTGTTTTAATTCCACGCCTTCCGATAATACCGAAGGATTTATCATCTCAGTTCAGAAGGTAACAAATGCCTTTAAAAATATCATTTGCCAGGCTCAGGGCCAGACATTGAAAGTGGCAGGCGTACATTTGGAAAAACCATATTTTTCGCATGGACAGCTAGCTATATGTGGCATGTTCACGTGTGTCCAGCCCACACAACCTCTACATCCGTGCAAATAACGTGGTATACAAAAGTATATTAGCATAGAAAAGCAATTTACATAACTATATCAGCATACATGTACAGTACACTCCTGTCAGCCGTCCAATTAAGTATTATCAACTATCAGAACTTTTACTTTCCCCTTTCAAAATGCAAAAAAAAACCCATTTACATTCGTGAATTAAAAAAAAAGAATAATTCAAATTCTTCGCGCGTGAAGTCGCGGGTGGCAGCTGGTATATAAATAATATTAAATTTTAAAATGTTTATAACAGTAAAACATGTTCAATAAAAAAATTAGGGCAAATGGCTTATATCGGTCAGTTTAAAATGTAATCATGTGATTCCATTTTCCTTCAGAATAATTTTGTTTATTTATATCTAGGAAGCTGAACGCATAAATTTGGAAAAGATACAAAATAGACATATTTAGTTTTAATATTAAAATATTACATGGATGAGAAAACTAAAATATCATTTCGTATGATGACCTAAAATGGGGCGAAACATTTTGGAGCTAAATCGAATTATTGTTTATTTCAAATTAGATTTAAAATAGAATTTTAAAGCTTAATATAGGAAGATGTAAGTTTAAAATTCTATCTATTCCATTATACAAAATTTGGAGCTGAATCGAATTATTGTTTAATTAAATTAGATTTTGAATTGAATTTTATATTTCCATATAGAAAAATGTTATAGTATATTGCCGAAATAAAATTGAATTTTTTTCTGAGGGGAATATTATCAAATCTTTAAATCACTCTCCTATACCCAGATAAAAATTACTTAAGTTAAGTGGCTGTAATGGCGAGGAGCTAGACCAACTAATCGCTTCTTAAACATTCCATAATCATGTCCTAAGCGTTATCGTAGCCCAATGGCCCCGAAAGAAAAAAACAGAGAAAAGCAAAACAATGCCAATAAAAAAATCTGAACGAATACGCAAAGATAAGGAATTACTTCCACGCATCTCTCTTGCCATCTAATCATCTTTGGCCAAAAATTCTGGCCCCGAAGCCAACATCTTGTCACAGGACGACCGCTCCTTGCTACGCTGACAATTAAACGGACCCTCGAGACATCGATACTCATTTACTTACGATATTTTTTTCCTTCCTTCCATCAACGTAATCGTCTTTCATGCTGCGGAAAGTGGAGGTCCCCATCTGATTTACAAGTAAAGGATCTGCCCTCTCGATTACCGATCTTCGTGTCCAATATTTTAATGGTGGAAGGAGGCGAGGGAAAGGGGGATTTTCGACACGTGAAAATGATTCTGTTATTACCTTATCTTCCTCGACAAATGAGTATTCATCAGAGAGGTTACATCGAGGGGTAGTCGAGATTTCCATCCTCCCTGCCTCCCTTATGCATGGCTTTGTGGTACGTGGGTTTATTAATGATTATTGGGCAATCTGGAGTGTGTGCGAGAGAGGATGGAATTTCGCAAATATTTTATGTCGCTCCGTTTCGTCACGCGACGCTCGGGATGTCCGATGGGCACTGGTGGCGGCTCGTTGATGGCGCGCTTGATGGATGACTTGCTAAAATTCCAGCTTTTCGAGGAAGTGGAGTAAATCTTGTGTCTTTGAGACTGAAAAAAGGTAGAGAGGAATGGTTTTTCCCTCCTCTAGGAGTAAAGAAGTTGGATGAATCGTTACATTGCTCAGAGGTACGAGCTGTTCTAGAAAATGTGGCTGTTAGTTAGTATATTTGCTTTCATTCTACGTTCTTCGTTCTTTTTTTTGTTTAATTGGAACAGTATTTAGTCCTTCTGGTACGGTGAGGTCATTTGACGTCACCGAAGTAATCCGCTTTTAGCAATCAACAGATCTCAGGACTTCCACTTACATGTCCCTTAATGGCAACATAATGTGGATACAAATCAATAATTTCAAATAATTAATATGCATGGAATTAATTAATTATCTGGATTTAATGGATGATTTGAAACATAAAGTATTTCTATTTTTTCAAAATCTTCTTTTTATTATTATTATTTTGCTAACAACATTTCGGGTTGCAGTGGGCCTACTATTTATTCCGTCGACTTCCTGCTACCTTTAATTAACTAAATCTTTTGCTCAATATTAGTCCCCTTCTGCTTAATTCCACAGTTTATTAAATAAATTCCTTCCATGAACCCCCTATTTTATCACAATAGGCATAAAATGCATTATCGCCTGATGTGAATTACGTTCTTTTCTGATGTGTCTTCAATAAAGCAAAAACGCGAAAAAAATATTAATATTTGAACAGAAAGAAAATTATTATTGCCATATACATATATTAAATCTTTGCATCGTTTTTCAGAGTTTGATATTGCCAAATCTATATAAATATCACACACTCACAGACTTTGATCTTAGACCTGAGGCATCTGAAGACGCAGTCGTGTTTGCTATTAAATCTTGAGAAGAAGTAGAAAATATCGAATTATTTTCGGAAGATCAAAGTCTTACCACGTCAATCAAATAGCCGCACATCTTTCATACTGAGACTAACATGCAAATTTCTTTATCTTTCCTGATCCTTGTCCTTTCCATAACAAATTGATCATCTTCCTTCTCATATTTGGCGTACGATTCGAGTCAACTATTAATAACGTCAAGTCAGCCTCTGGTTTGATGTCTTTGTTTGAAAATCAATGTCACAGAATGTAAGCAACTGAAGACGCCAGTCACGACGCCAAAGAACGAGGACACAAAGGAAGTCATGGGATTAGACGAAGTTGTCTTGATTTTTAATGCGTATGTGACACGTTTAGTAATGGTCTATCGCCTCAAGAAATGAGATGTCACTAAGAACGATTAATAAAGCATCATAGAATAAAATCTTGATATTTTCTGAATTCTTGTCTGTGAAAAAAAAACCATAGAAAGTGAAAAGAGATTTAGCATCTTAGCTTTTGAGAAACGTGCAGATGGGCTTTCAATTTAAATTTAAGCCCTTAAAAAACCGCTTTTCATTACAAATTATGTGAATTCATTCGAATGTTAAAGTCTCTGCGACCAAATTTGAATTTTTGGAAAGCTTCTGAAATAGCAATTCACACTTCTTTACGTTAAAAATAACTCTGTCAGTATGTTTTTATGCAGTTGGAATAATTTAACTTAAAAATTTATTATATTATATTGAATCGTTCAATAAGCGAAAATAAAGAATGTGTTCTCCTTTTGATGCATTTAACAACTGAGTCTAACCATAACCGAGAGAGAAAAAAGAAATTGACAAGCTGATAATTCGAATTACTCTGATATTGTTTAATTTTCTATATAAAAGCTTGTTTAACAGAATACACATCTTATTAAATTGTCAAATTATGACCGTAAAATAATAACGGAAGACAAAGTGCATCAGATATCATAGTAACAGCCTTCCTCATTATTTCATATTTCCTATTCTTTCGGTATTCATTGGTATTTCATTGCAGTATAAATACGCAATTATGTAAATTAGATCACCTGCAGTACTATTTTCAATTAAAACAATTGAGGCTCCTCTGTTATACATTTTTTTTCTTAGCTCCTTGCTCTATTGAGTTATTGTGGACACAGATATACATATAAATATGAAGCGATAAAATTCCAAAACTGATTTTGGATTCAGAGAGGTCTAAAACGTGAAGAATCCTTAAAATCTGGGCGAGTTTTTTTACTATTAAAATAATTTATCTTTCTGTTCTTTGTTTACGAGAATGGAAAAAGAATGCTTCAAAAAAAGTTGGCGAGGGTCGGTTAGGGTTCATTAATCAGTCCAATTAGAGTAATAATTATTTATTAGTTCTAAGTTACCTAAAAGTTTCCTATGTTTCCTAAGCTTCAAAACAAAAAAACACATAAAAGGGAGAAATGTTCGAGACCAACGTATCGGTCTGTCGCTTGGCCCTTGCTAAAGTTTCTCGACTTGCTTCTTCCTGTCATCAGAGGACGCTCCTGCTGCCTGGAACAGTCCGTAAAGAGTTATTATCATAAAAATGACTACACACGTATTTATATTTATTAAAATATTGCTCACTTTCATCAGCTCTTATAATAACTCCCATTTCCCTCCTTTTCTTATAATGTTTAAAATGTCATATTGATTAAAATCTAATTTTAAAACAAAAACACATAAGACTGATGTATCGGTAGGTCGCTTGTTCCTAGCTGAAGTTTCTCGACTCGGTTCGGCCATTCGTCGGAGGGTGCTCCTGCTGACTGGTATAATGAATCAAGAGTTATTGTGAAAAAAATGACTACACATGTATTTATATTTGTCAAAATACTGCTAATTTTCATCACTTCTTATATTAACTCTTTCCTTTCTGGTTTTTTCTTACAATGCCATTCGGATTAATCGCCTTCAGATCATAGATGTACGGAGTTGCTTGTTCATTTTAATTATGAAATTTTCTTTACATCTATGTGATCCTTATTGTGGAAGCATTGTCCTTTTAATTTACCTACAAGCCCTATGGCTAGAAAAGACTTCCAGTTTCACTACAACAGTGGGATACGCTATTGTGGTTGTTTTATAATCCGAACTTTCTCACGCACTCTGTGGTTCGTTCTCTTGCCCCTACCCATCAAGAGGGGGTGTCTTGTGGATCAGAATTATATAGCACCCACTTCCCGTGTTTTGTTGCGCGAAGGCCTCAGTGAAGATATTTGAAGGAAAAAAGTCAGCAGAACACTGCACCAGAGACAATTACTGTCTATAAAGTAAAAACCAATGTATCGCACGTTCTTTTTCTTGAATTTTCTGATGAAGGCTAACATTTCGTATACTTCTTTATCTATTTTTTCTTTCGGAGAAAAAATTTGTCGTCTAAAGTTTACTTTTTTTTATATCCAGACTATTCGTTCCCAAAGTGTGGAGCCCTCGACGTCGTGGGGAATCTTGACTTCCTCACAGGGGTTCCGGGAGATATTGTATAATTTTAACGGTTTTATGTACATTTTTAATTCAATTTCGCAGGTCGCGACCTTCTTGTAGAATACTTATCACAGATTGAGAAATCTACTTTCAAAATGATTGTGCCAATAATTTTGCATGCATTCAAGATCCATTTAACGCCACTTCATGCTACAAAAGAAGATAATCTGATTGTCTTATCTTGAGACAATTCATTAAAATAAAATTTAGCATCTTGGAACTAATTGAATTTTGGCTGCCAGAAAGAAAGAGGAATATCAACTCATAAGTGAATATTCTCCTAATTCAGATGAGAGGAATTTAATGAGAGGAGGATCCTAATTGGTGCAGGGGGGTGAGACCAGGAAGAAATGCCGACATGCAGAAGCATGCGGAAGAAAACAAAACAAAAAAAATCTGACCAACAAAAAAATGCTCTATAAAGACTTAATTATGACCATCAAAAACTCTCTATCATGAATCAAGAATACGAGAACGCGTTCACTAAAAATTTAAAAAGTGCCACTCTGGAAGTCGCAAGTATACAGAGCCAACAACCTATATCCACCATCTGACAGGAAAAACCTAAAGACCTATTTTTGAGAGGGAGGTGAGAGTGGTTTCACTCATAAATGTCCACTCCTCATCTTAGCTTTAGCTCTTAGCTAAAGCACAGATAATTTTAGTCCCTTCTTACCTCAGCAAAGCCGGGGTTCTTGTAATTATTGTAATAAAAGGTAGAGGGGTCCAGCTTAATTTAGTCTACCGATCTACCGACTACAGAAAATGTGTAGGGATCAACATGTCATTCCACTGATTATTATATTTATCAAAATTTGTTCAATAAATTTTTATAAAAAGATATAATATAACATTAATAAACAATATTAATATAATAATATATTTAAGTATATAACGATGTAATATAACATATTATTTTATATAACAATTAAATATATTCAAAAACTTTTATATAACCTCTTTCACCTAAGCTGTATTTAAAATATTGTATAGTTTGCAAAAAGTACTAAAGTAATTGTTTGATACGTCGCCTTGGGGAAAAAAATCTGGATTCACAATGGGCACCAAGAATCGAAAAACCAATGGAATTGGAAACCAATGATTTGGACGAAATGTATTAATATATTAAATCAAAGTCTACCATATTCATTCAGAATTACTTCATGCTAATCAGATGCGTCTATATCAAACGCATTATAAGAAGTGAAAAAAGTTTTTTTTAAATAATTATTTAGAGATAGGATTTATTTCATCCTGAAAAGTACTTTGAAAGTTTCATAAACACAAAACCAATGAATATTTCCGTTTCTCATGAATAATCAAAAACAGAAACATTTCGATCATTATTTTTGATTTCCGTCCCGTTCAAATTACACAAATTTTGAACCTAGGTCAAGGAATGAGAATAGCAACAGATCCGGGATCCCACTCCCAAACTTGACGTCAGACCATCGTAAGGGTGTTTGATCCACGAGGATGAACTTGCCATAAAACACCCGCAAATTCAGGCGAATTTGTGGCTGAGACGGGACCCGAACTCGCGATCCTTATATTCCGAAGTTGAGTGTTTGCCATAAAAGCACCACACACATCCACAATCATGGTGATTCACGTTTTTTGGAAAGCTTCCTCTTGGAATTAGCAGGCAGAAGATTCAAAAACATGACAGAAGGAGTTTAAAAATTTGTAGAAAAGAAGACCAAACTAAGAAGAGATGCATTGTGTTCATATAAAAAATAGTTACCCAAAAAATTAAGTAAATGAATATAAATAACACAAAAATGGTATTCAAAATTCCAAAATTCATTAGAATGAAGCCGGAAAATTAGAAAGAAATTAGAATGAAAAGTTGGGTTCCAAATTCTGAAGATTTGAAAATCATTGTCCAAAGGGTCTCCTCATACTTCTAAAGGAATGTTCCAAATGGAAATGTATTCACATGCACAAATGGTGGATAATCGTCTAATGGCCCCATAAATATAATAGCTGCGGCTCTTCAGATGCTCAAAATAATTGCTCTTCTGGGAAGAGAAGTGTCTATACAGAAGATCACGAATATGTAAAATCAGCATAGAGTTCTCTGTAACTCATTTATTGGCATTTCATTTGTTGTCTTTTTATTTATTGTGTTTACAGTGTTTATAAAGAAAAAATATTCAGAATTCAATTAACAGCTTAATAATGAATTAAAGAAAACTACTATAAATATTAACGCATTGTCAATAATGATAAAATTATTCTTTATCTATAGTTGCGTTTATTAATCTGCAGATTAAAATTACGTTTTGAGTTTATTAAAGGAATTGGTTGTGATGATTTATACTGCATTGAAATTTCTGAGATCTAATCTTGGTTCAAAATACGATAAAATGCTATAATCTAAAGCCTTACAACAATGTGGTAAAAGCTTACTTTTAAAAGGATTTCATAATCATTTTTGCATATTATTATACTTATAATATAAAACATTATTCATAAAATTTAAAAAATTTCGAACTAACTTTAAAAAAAAATTGAACTCTTAATGATAATTACGTTACTTTAATTGCAATAACTCAACTTCAGTAACTTTATTTATAGACATTTCTTACTTGGATTTTTGTCCAAGAGCATGTAACAAAAGGTAATTCTCCTCATTGGATATATTGTGATATTATGGTTAATTTTATTGCACTTTGTATTTATTGAAATGATTAATTTTATTGCCATATTACATCTTGTTTCTTTCTTTCTTTTAAAAGAAGTTTACGAAGTCGCATCGTTACACGTAACGTAGCATTTATTTTACAACAACATCCACTCACGAACACTAATTCGACGAATATAAAAACAATTCTTAACGAATGCGTTTTCAGAATAGTTTTGAACACGGACCAACGATGACACATAACAGTTCGGCGTCAAGGAATCGTAGATGTTATCGTTTTCGCAGTGTGAAACATATGTTATATAAAATGTTTCATATACGATGAGATCATTTCTTTACCTAAGGCTTCAAGCATTATTAATGTCTCTTGAAATCACTTTATCGAGAATAAAAGCAACACCCCCTTTTAATTGAAGTAATTATTCCAGAATTAACTCATGTTTTAAGAAACAAAGGCAATTTTGATAATAAAGAACTTTTTGTATAGCTTATATGCATAGGAATAGAGGAAAATAAAATAACAATATATATATATATATATATACATTTAAAGTCCACTAGGCTTACATAGACTGAGAATTCCCAAGCAATCGGGTTTTGAACCCGCGATCCCTGATCCCTTGCAGATAATCTTTAAGCAAGCTGTCCCAATCTCTTTTAGAGTCATGCCTCAGGAACAGATGATCTTTGTTTATAAGCTGACATCAACTAAAACTGATCCATAGGTCTTCATTTTTAAATGATCGAGTGAGTGAGAAGATAAAAAACTTCGTCTGAGTCTCACGTTTTAAACTGCAAAAAATGAGATCAAATGAAGTTTTCAATGTGGAATATACTATTTTAGATGTAAAACAAAAGCAGCATGAGACTACAAACTTTATTTCATAGGCAGAAGTTTGCAATTTGATACACGTGGAATATCGTTTTAAAGAATCCATTCAAATCTCTGAACTTGAAAATCTTGAACCAAATATCTCATACCTTAAAAAATCATAATAAAATGAAACCACTACCTGTTTATAGAGAAACAAATTTTTATCAAGAAAAAAATCTTTTATCAGAATAAACTTTTTGAAACCGGAAGAACGGATCAAATTCAAAGTAAAGAAAAATGAGAAAAGCTTCCATAAAGGAAGGCTTTGAATAGCTTATTTTTATACTTATTTAGTTTTTATCTATTTTTGATATCACCTGAAAAAAAGAAGAAAAGAAGGGGGTGAATATAGGTTGTATCGAAATAATTTTTTGAATGCACATCAACCTTTTGCAGCCTCAAACGTTCTACATATCATTTTTCGTCCTCTTTTTTTTTCCACCCGCGCTTCAAACCCAACAAAAGAACGGACGTTGGAATTCATTTTCGATCGAACTATCGTTCTTTTTAATTTCCTTTTCTTTCTTTTTTTTCTTCCCAAAATTCTTTTTTCGCAATTGATCGCTCCCATCCTAACACCAGTCAGACCCTTTCTGTTTACGTTATTAGAAATCGCTTTATTGTATACTTTTTTTCATCAGTTGGCACATCTCAAGTTTCTTCAGACGTCCTACGGCGGCTCTTGAAATCGTTCTCTACGGGGGTCGCGTTCGTGACTGAAGGGTCGAAAGGGTCGCCTAGGGATTGACACGACTGTCCAAACGTCGGTCATTTTCATCCCCTACTGAATTTTTTTTATGAGCTGGTGTGCTTGTTGGCTTGTTGACGCTTGGGAAGCAGAAGTGAAGAGGTGTTGCGGCACTAGCACTGAAATTCGGCCCCAAGTGATGGGGAACAATGATTCCCTACTTGTTTCTTGTCTGGTTGATTGTCCTCCCCCCTCTCCACGTGTAGCCTGCATGTTGCACCTGAAGAGAGAAGAGATGTCATGCTTACGTGATAGCACTTCTGATGACTTTTGAATGTCTTTTTCTAATACAGTGGTTGGATGGGTTATGCAGCTGGGTGATTTGTCAGAAGATGTTTGTGAAGATTCGTCTTTCAGACCTTTTCACATTTTATTTTTTAAATGGTTTTGTTCCCGTTAGGACATAAAACAGTCTAAAGAATCACTCTTAATAACAGTCTTCCAAAATTAGGAAGTTTGCCCTAACAGCCTTATTTAACTTTAAAAAAAATTTCATTTGATATGAAACAAATTCAATTTGTCTCTTTTTTTTGTTAAAATGATTTCAAAGTAAAATATATAATCAAATACGGAGACTTGACCTTAGATAATCTGCTCAAATCGTGACAGTTGGCAATTTTTTAGTGGCACCCCATTTGGGCTTTGGTCATTGAATTCCATGGCCAAACCAACGGAACCCCATCGATTTTGTCTCAGATTGGAAGCGTTTCCCATTCCAATCAGAAAAGGCATTGTAATGGTGTGTAGGTGAATGTGTTTGGGGGCTTCCGAAGAAATTTTTTAAATTTTTATTCTTCTATGGATTTCAGCTTGACTCTTGAAGATATGATGTATTAAGATATTTCTAAATTTTAAGCATGCTTGAAGCTGTAACTTGATATACCAAGAAGTGCAATATCTTAATTTCTGAGTAGTTAAATTTTTAGGTTATATAGAAAAAGTCGAGTTAAAAGAGACATTACCCTAGCCAGTTAGAGAGACCTGACCCTACCTAAAATAAGCTTCTCAAATTAAGAGTTGATGTACCTGCTATTATTTACGGCAACTTCGATGTTTGTAACTGACTGAGGTAGAGTATGTGGCTGGAATGAACTTTCTGTTACGGTGGAGTTTATAGCCAGTGTACACAGGCTATTCGCACATTTTTTAGATGTTTTTATTAGGTTACAGGAAAAGTTTGTCCGCGTGGAAAAATTTATTTTCATAATAATTACATTTTTGAAAGAATAAGTTATCATCTCCTACCTAAAAAAATTTTTTAAGCAGATGGCTTAGGGCTGCGATTTTCCTCTTTCCGAAGAGTTATTCTTATTCAGATATTCAAAGACTCTGTGAAAGCCGTGGTTTTTTTTATATATTTAGTCGTCATTTGTAATATTGTTGATAAGAAAGGAAAAAAATTGTCTAAGTCTGGCTTCAAGTAGGAAATTTTTTCCAAAATCGTATCCAAGGAAAAAACGCAGTTCTTCGAATATTTCAAAAGTGAGACTAAGATTCCCGCTAAATCTCCTGATGTTTCCCCCATGGAATTTTGCGCTTTCGTTCTATTAAAATGCGAGTTATCCAAATGACGACATACAGCACTTTGTGGACCGTGGAAAGCTGTTCAAGAGGAATGGGGAAAAATACCTTTTCCGATACCACAAGAGACTTATAACTTTATTATCATGGAAGTTACGACGTAGAAAGATAGTTAAGAATAGGGGAGATGAAACTGAACATTTTAATCCCTAAAAATATGTAAAATAATTCTGTAAATACCTTAAAAATCGTCTAAAAAATGTCCAAACAGCCTCTGTAGCAACCCAAACAATCAAACTGGATGGTTGCACTATCCACAGAGAAGTCCACTTCTCTTCCATCGCCCCTTCTCTGTCTCACTAGCAACACTTGGCTTTGATTGTTGACGTAATTACGAGAGGTTTTGGTAGTTCAATTTTATTTGAGAATAATTATTTATAATTTGTTCTTAAATAATTATCAATTTGATATTTTGTGCCATCTGTTTGTCATCGTTTGGTTTTATTTAACGTATTGCTATTCGCAGTATTTCCCAAATAACACTCGTGTTACATCAAATTTGGAAGTCAATCCAACAAATCAAATCAATTAATTATGAATTATGTTACAAAAAGGATTCGAATCGTTTGCTCTGCTACAATGTGATAGAAAAATAACTGTCTTTGGCTCAATATGAAGACCAAATGCCTTTTCATTAACTGTCATTTCAGACATAAATATTTTATGATTATTTATTTATGTGTTTGATGATTATTTATTTATTATGTTTGATGATTATTTGTTTTTAACGACTAGGATCGCAATTGATTTCTATTACAAACTCCGACTGCAAAGCGTTGCGGCTTGCGTGATATTACAGCTGCCTTTTATCACGTTTAGAGTAATATGGAGGCGAATAATAAATAGACTTTTTTTTACAATCATGAAAACGTTTTTCTTAATTTAAAGCACTATTAATCTCTCTCTCGCTCGCTCTTTCTTTCACTAACTGAGGAAGACTTTATAAATTCGTGACCGATTATTATGTAAAGTGAGTGCTAACTTCGGCTCTTTTTTCAGTGTAGTTCAGTTTATGTTTGATCGTGCATGTTTTTTTTCTGGAGAGTGATTTGCTTACAGGAGAAAAAAAATTTCCTTTTTTCAGAAACTTTTATCACAGTGATTTTGTATGCATTAAAAAAATTTCTTCATCATAGGATAATCATGGATTAAATTTAAATCTCCCTCTTCATTTGTACATTAAATTGCAATCTTAAATATACACATGCTCAAGAATATGAAAAATAAAAATTAAGAATTAATTAAGGATTAATAAAAAAGTAATCTAATTCATTGCATTAAAAAATTAATTTCAAAATCCTTTGTCTCATAACTTTCATTTTCTGCTACTAAATTTTATGTCAGAACGTGTAATAAAATTTTTGAAGTCCAGAAATTTTTCACAGTTTATATCCCATTTACAAACTCGGCCCATAGGAAGCCTTGCTTTATGTTGTATTTCACTATTTAATATATTTCGATGCTATAGAATCTTAATATAAAACTGCTTCCCGTTTCATATGGCCGCAGTTATGCAATTATAATAGTTAGGAAGCTATTATATTAGCTTTATGGATTTCACGTTTACAGCTTAAAACTGTACCTAAATGTAGTGGCGGATTGTCTACTAGTTCTGCACAGCTGCGGTCCCCCTGAAATTATTTTAAAAGCTTCTATTTTCGTTTTTATTCTGATTGGCTTACTTTTACGCTTTGAGAGTTCAACGATTCGCGAAAATGACAAAAAAGTTAATGAAAAACGTAAAAGGAAGATGGAAAATCTATCAAGCATTAAGAGAGAGACCAGAGCTGCATACAGTTTTGCCCCTCCCAAGGATCAAAATTCGCGCACTCAACAACTCGGAGCGTTCCGTAAAAAGAAAATGCAATCATTTCTCCATTCGAAATGAGATGCCCTTGAGCTGCGTTTTCCGCAGCTCTTGCTTGGCACGACTTCAGCCTTTGCCTTCCTCATTTAGCTTTTTTTCGCTTTCTCTCAGTAGTCCAGTCATTAAGTAGTATGTTTAAATCAAATTCTAGAGGAGTTGTAATTTTTTGCTCCTATATGTTTTTGGGGTTGCTTATTAGGAATCTCAGGTTTGCCACTAATACTTTTTTGTTAAAATTTTAGTTATGGCCAGAAAACATGAAAAAAAATTTTCCTAGTTTTTGCTTATAACTCAAAAATTTTCAGTTTTTAGTGTATCATCATTATATACCAAAATAATCGGCACAAAATTTCCTACAACTTAGGTCGATACAACTTTTGCAGCGCTGCTTGTTTCTGAGCTAACGAGCCTCCACTGCCTAAATGTGCATGTTTTTCATGTATATTGATCAAATTGTAATCCATCGCACAATAGAATAATATTTATGCAGTAATTAATTTTGAAAAATAAATCAGCATTTTTTTCTGTAATATTTTGCAAAATCAGCAACGTCTCGGCATGTAAGATTTGGAGTTTTTGGAACAAAACCATTAACACCATTATGTTCTTTTTGTATTATAAATATACTTAATAATACTTACATAAAGTTTATTATAAATATACTTAAGATGCATGTAATAAATTCTTTCTATTAACGCTTTTAAAAATGCAAGTATTTTAACTTTCACCTTTGATATTGCTCGATTGAAGTTTTTAATAGTATATATAAATGCTTATAGAAGAAAAAGACACAAATTTGTATCGAATTTTGACTAATAAAAATATTTTGAATAATTAATTGATCTGTCTATTATTTAATAATTGCATTTTCTATCTTAACGAATTAATTTCTTAAATCTTTTTATACTATATAAATATAAGTTATTATCGGAACAATAATAGAAGTTAGATCGTGATAATATTAGTATACATGTGAAAATTTTTTTCTTCATGATGCAAAAAGTCTTTCAAAGTCTCTCAAAAGTCAAAAAACTTTAAACAAATGCGTGTATCTGTCCAACTATTAATTTTCAACAGGTTTTTAACATGATAGTGTTTTTAAGTTGGCAATACTTCTTCTTAGAAATTGTGTGATGTAGAAAACGTTACGCATAGTATGCTATGGCTGCTAATATTTAACAAACTGAATTAGAGAATAGATTAACTCGAGCTATTTGGCGAGCTTTATTATTTTTATCAATGCATGTTTACTAGATAATTTTGTGTGCACATTTCCGAAAGTTTCCAGAAAGTTCTATTTTTGTGCTTACTTATTTATTGGATGTTTCTCGAAAATTGTTTTTGATATCATTTAAAGCGGAGCTCATTTCACCGTATAATCATTTAACCACTTAACTTAAAATCCCGAGAATACTCGTGCATTTAATAATCGCATTTTTAGTCTTAAAACTAAAATTAAATCATTAATTAGCTTTATATTTTTATACAAAAATTATGTAGAATCTGTAAACATCTCAAGTATAATATGCCTTCTGAGAGGAATAGAAACGCCAACCCCTTTCCAAAACAGAAGAGATCGTCTTATTAGCCCTTTATGACAAAGGTGTTGCTTATCTGCAACAAACCCAAAAGCCATTGTCTTTTTCACAGTAAGCTCTTCAAGTCAACTTCATTGGTTGTTGCAATACTGTCACACTGTAATTAACGCATATTGCTCATATATTCCCCAACAGATGGTGACACTGAGGTGATTTTTAAGAACAAAGTTTCAGTTGACACTTAAACATTTTCACAAGTTTGTTCCTGAAATTACTGCAGAACTTAGTGAAGTTAAAAAGAGTGGATACATCCATTTGTGAGAAATGTGGTGAAAGTCTTTGTTATATCAAAACTAACAATTGTTTTCAAAACTGAAATTTTGAATTTTTCATGCCATGTGAAATTTAAAAAACATTTTTTTGCAATAAATTTTTATATTAACGTGCTAAATTGTTAAAAGTATTTTTCCATACTTACAAAGATGTACTCCAACGTCTGAGTAATTTTTTAAAAATCGGAATTGTTGAGATATAAAGGGTTAAATAGCAAAGAAAACGAAAGTCTCTCTTTTTAGATAATAATGCTTTAAGACTGGTACTGTTTCAGTAAATTGGCGGATTCTGCATGTAAGAACAAACTGTAATGAAAATATATTATTATGCTACGATGTTTCGTATAAGAGGTTCGAATTTACAGTTTACCTGACATATGCTTATGGATGGATTACAAATTTTAATTTAAAATACTGAAAGAACGAATATTTTAATTTAAAATACTGAATAAAAGAATGAATAAATCGTCATGCAAATACTACAAAAATGTTGGCATGGTAATGTTTTAAAAAAGACAAAATACCACAAACATCAAAAACGAAAGAAAAATTACTGTGAATATTTTTTTTAATTAAATGAGTGTTCAATATTCCATTGCTTGATTAAAAGTTAAATACAATGCCAAATTCTTATCATATAATAATAGTCAATACGGAAAATAGAATGCTTACTCTGACTCTTTATTCGGTTCAAGACATTGAAGGATTTTACCATTTTTTTATACTATAAAGGCTATTTTGTTGCGCTGGTTTTGTTCCACAAATACATAAACTTACATTCAACGAAGTTTATCATGCTCCTTAAATATCTTTCATTCCATTTTTTTTTATTTAACTTGACTTGTTCCATGTTTATAAAGCTGGTCTCACTTTCCCTCAATTTCTCAACAGTTAGAGTGTTAAAATTTTGTACACTTGTGTATTTTCGATAACACTACACTATTTTAATATTCTCATAACTTAATTATCAGTTAATCGATTAATTTTATGAAATTTTGATTCCATATGGGTGACATCTAATAGTATATTTGAGAAAAAATAGATTTCTAAATTGTATTACATTCATAATAATGAATTATAACTTAAAAACTAAAAAGTAGTAGCAAATATCACGTCCAAATAAAAAAAGTTTGCCTTTTAGAACACTAATATAAATATGCTTTTAAATACCGCTTTTTATTATATTTATTCCTTACTTAAACATCCTGCTTAAACAATGCAAATTGTTTCGAAAATACTGAATAATCTATCTGCTTTGAGCTACTTGCTCTCATCGACAATTCAGTTTTCGAATATTATTTTTGTTACTTTGGCATTGAAAATAATTTATTAGACTCTAAGAATAGCTTAATATCAATCATTTATGTTTTTCTTTTGTCTCGTTAATTCTTTTCAGAGAGAAAAACCAAAGCAAGTTTCATTACTAGGTGATACAGAACAGATTTAAACTTCATTTAAATTCTACAGCCATTCCCACCAATTTTTCAACCGATTTTGAAAGGAGAGAAAAAAAAAATCCTCCCACATTTGAAGAACTAAATTTCAGAATTAATGCAACGGAATAGTGATAATAACAACGGTAAGTGATCCGAATCAAAAACAAAACCTGTAAAACAAAACGTAGTAAAAGCTCAATTTATGACCGAGACTGTACTGCAACGTACGATGTGATAACGACTTCGAAGACAGCAGATCTTTTCTTTATTGTCTTCTATTTTTTCCTCCTTACAGACGAAACTCCAGAATACTAAAACGAATCTCCAGCCAGTAATGAGGCTTCAGTCGAACGGTCGGGGGCAACTCACGTCCAACCGAAGTTGCTTTTAAATCATGCTAAAGCTTAATGGCTTAACAAGGTTTTTCAATTTATATTTTTCCCTCGCTGCTTTATTCCCCATAGGCTTCGCTTTATCCCTATCCAGATAAGCCTCGAAGACGCACACTCAGTACAAGGAGTAAGTGCGTCACTTAGTTGCAAATGAAAAGTGCTCAATTGAGTGCAGTTCTATTTTGAAATAAAACTAATTTCATGTGCTCAATTTTGGTTGAAGTTTATTGTTATTAATATCGACCATTCTGGTGTAAATAGAGTTTGGTTAATTGAAAAAGATACTCGGTTTCAGATGGAAAGGCAATGGATAGAAGATATTTTGGTTTTCAGGATTAAGAATGATCGTTAGGATTCGACCATTTTGCTTCATTGCCGCGTTGTTTCTTCTAAATGGATTTCTAATGACTCCTAATCAAATGTGTCTCCTTATGTTTTAGAAAATTCAATAAAAATATCTAGTGCAGAAAAATGCTGAGATAATAAAAATAGGTCTACCTTAAATAAAAAAAGAAGGTTTAACCTTTGAAGAGAAAAAATATCGGCCTATTAAGTTTTTTGACCCTTCAAAATGCTTTTTCTAGATATTTCTTGTTGAGCAATAAAAAAAACAGTGTTCAAAGATTGCGAAAACAGTGAAATCTCTTTAGTACGTCGGTCTCATTACAAAGACATTTTGCTCTGGTTACGATTCATTCCTATTTATTTCAGTAATAAAAAAAATCTCTACAACGTCGCAGGTATCCGACAGTTCTCACCCGAAAATCATAGCAGAAAAAAAATTAAAGATATAAAGCCACTTCACAGTGATATAATTTTTTTTAAAAATCAATTGTCATGAAATGCGAAACTGACAGAATTGTTTTCGAAGCAAAATTAAAATTTGATCATTTCTCTGAAAGGAAGGAAAAATCAATCCGATCAATTCTATGAATAAAATATCCTTGGAACGTATTTTGCAGTATAAATAGTGCAAAATTGGTTATTGACACCTTACGAATGAGTAATTGACTGAACAGTTATTGACGTTCCTTCATTCTTATTTACTTCATTTTATAGTATAAATGAACTTATGTGCTGCTAGTCGAATATAGAAATGGAAAAGCTATATATATATATATGTCGCAGTTAAAGCGTAGAATCCATTATTTTATAGAATAACTAGGTATTTCATGAATAACTTAGCGGAATATCTAGTTATTCTATGAAATAAGGGAACTATACGCTTTAACGGTAACATATATAAAACTCTAAGGTGCGAGGCGCATAAAAAGTTTAATTTCTCTTTTGCCGATGGCAATGATCGGTTTGTTTTCAAAACAAAACCCGCAACCTTCTCCTGTTCCGTATAACTTCATACGCATAGCCTGCGACGACTTAGTTAACGACTTAGAGTTCGCAATATTTCTTACAATACAAGTGGGAGAGAACAGCATGTGAATGAAACTTTGGATGAAATGATTCATAAGAGATCAATTAAAAGTAAACAGGCGAGCCAGATAACTTTCAGATCAACGTCAATATATATTAAGTCTGCGAAGAGTAAATCGTGTTAATTCACAAATTGAGGTGAACATCAGCGAACTCACTATTGTGAATATTGTATATTGGGTACTTTTCCGTTATGCACACACCACTTAGAGCCTTTTTTTTTTGTCTTGCGAATTTTCTTGGAGCGCTGCATCACCAGCTTGGCTCAGCTTCTTTTCTGATGATGGTGACACTCGCTGGCGAGCTCGGGAGCCAAAATGCGCCAATTTGGCCGAAAATGCGTAGTGTGTGTATAACAGAGAGCAGATGTTCTGTGCGGGATCGGTTAGCTTTCAAAAATTAACGATAGGGTGTTGATAACTATCTACGTGCGGACGGTAAAAGCGCAAAAAAAAGTTATTATGAAAAAAAGTGTGTGTCTTTTCTTTCAGAGAAAAAGTTCGCAACTCAGTGGTGTAACTATAGGGTGTCAGGACAGGTAAAATACCAGGGGCTCACGGTCTTATAGGGATACGATTAGAGGTGTTAAAATTACATTTGCTCACAAATACTGCTATTGTCCTACCCTTTAAGGCTGAAAATGAATGAAATTAATTAATAAGACCAATACCGTGACGAATGGTACAAAATTAAATTATAAGAGCATACAATACTGACTAATGAACCCTTTTGGCCCGATTTTGAAAAACTATTAGATATTTTTTTTTCTAAAATGAAAGCTGAAATAAACAATTTTGAATTAATTGTATAATATTATTTATTTACAAATTTAAAAAATGTTTATTCACAAATAAAAAAAAATGTTTATTCACAAATAAAATAAATATTGATTCACTTCTTTTAAATTGTAATTTATAAATCATAAATTTAAATTATAAATCAATATACATTACTATTAACGAGTGACAAAATCTTTAAATAAATGGAATGGAAATCAAAATCATTCAAAGAAAGCAAGAAACTAAGAAAAATGTTCCGAGAGAATTGAATTAAACAAACAAGGAATCCATTCTAGTCCACTTTGTCAAGGGCTAAGGACTATATTCGAAATGGATTCAAAATATTTGGGAAATTTTTCTGTAAGAAGCTTGCATTACGCCAAAAATAACTTCTCTTAGCCCGAAATTTCCCAACAAAAGAGAAAGGAGATCAGTACCATCTAATAAGCATTATTTTAAAACAGCCATTTTTCTTAGTTTTTTGCTTTCTTTGAATGATTTTGATTCCATTGGGTTTTTTTGTATGCATATGCAATTACGCGCTACTTAAACATTGTCTAAATTTTATTGTTTAAATTTTGTTGTTTCTGTTTTAAGTTTAAGTTACAATGTTTTTAAATTTGTTTATTCCATTTTTAATATTTGATTGTTTTTTAGCTCAATAATTGGAATGATTTTATAAATAGTGATAATCAGGAGTTTAATTTCCAAAGGGCCCCCATCCTAAACATCTCTTGGCGACCCCATAATGTCTAATTACCCCACTGTTGCGAGTAACAAGCCATCCTCGAGATACAAACAAGCATTTACAGGTATACTCCGGATTAATAACTTTTCCCTAACAATTTCCCGATTATCTTCCCAAGAGGGAAAAATCTCCGATCCTTCATAAATTCCCAATCTTACCGGCCGTCAGAATAAGCATTTATAGATGCAAGGCGTCAGGCAGCGCTGTTTGGTAACAGCGTTTGGTGTGGCCGTCGAGGTAATATCCCTCTTTACGAGATCCCCACAACATCCCCTCCACTGGCCCGAACGAAGACAATAAAGTAAAAAGAAAGAATAAAAAATAACACAAGGACGGTAGCTTACGGATAGTTTTAGTACCTTATGTGACCCTGGGTTTGCGGTAAAAGCTCAAACGGACACCCGAAAAATTCTTCCAAGATTTATTATGCCGGATGTATTAACGATGATGAGAAATTTCCACATAAAAAAATTATGGAAATAAGCGGCTTAAAATGAAAATATCTGTGCTTAAAGCGCCTACTTCGTTGATTTTGCTTTGTTGTAATTCGAATTCTTACATAATCATATCAGATATTTTTGAATCACTATCAATTTTCACTTTACAGAAACTGAATAAGATTTTTTTATAACTGAATAACTCAATTTTTGGGGAACAATAAGTTTTTTATTAGGGAGATACTAAAATATATTTATTATGTGTCTTTTCAACACTGTAAGAAAAAAATAATTGCAATTTCAATTAATGTGACAAATTTACAAAATGAATAATCAAATGAATTATTTTTTCCAGTCAAAGAATTGTTTCCGTGTGTAAGATATATATCATCGGAAATTTTAATTATTTTTATTTTCATGTCACAAACGACTTAATAATCAAAAATGAAGAAATAAGTTTTAAGCCAGTGATTAAGATATAAGGAAAGAGTGTTCTTCAGCTGGGATTGACGACAAACCATTGATAAGGGATTATAATTTAAACATATTTGGGCGCCAGTTAATTTTTGTATGTGAGAAATTACCTGCATTTCACTTTATGGAAGAAGATGATTTTTCTATGAAGATCAGACGGGAGGCGCTACGATCACTGAACGTCGCTTATTAATTTGTAGTACACAGAATGAATATAGAGAAATTTTTGTAATCGTCAAAATATTCAGCATGAAGATTTTGATGTATTTCGACACTTAGATTTCGTTGAGTCCAAAGAACATATTTTTTTTATAATTTTACCTATATGCCTATTTGTTTTTCCGAGTGTATATGCATACAATTCGAAAATGGAAGTAACTATATGAATGTAATTTGAAATTTGGTTTTCACGCCAAAACTGCAGATCAGTATCCAGTTTTAAATCGAATCCGATAAAGCGAAAATGTAGGGGAGATTGAGGTAAAACCGGGTACCCTTTATTCAGGCACTATTATTTTTCCTATCTAACAGATAGATACTGAATTACACTTTACTAGTGAAGGAAAAGGAACAGTTATAGTGGCGTGTTGTAGCTGTTGAATTCATTGCATCTGTGAAGGTTTATTTGTTTCAAGACGTCAGCTCTCTAATGTTCGTTTGATTTTAAACTATCTTTACTTAAAAATCACTGTAATTATAAAAACTATATTTAGTCCAGCTTATTATACTTTTACTAAGGATTTATACCCTATAAAACAATAAAAATTAACTCAAATAATTGCACGGTTCTATTTCGTTTTTTATAACCTCTGCACTCGGGGTAAAACCGGGTACTCCAAGTTGCGTAGACCTGACAGTCAATATTGAAAATTCCTCCGATTAAGGGGATAAAAGCACA
>BGPR01000119.1:828358-860197 GCA_013235015.1 Araneus ventricosus | reverse complement strand
TGTATTTTCAAATTTAAGTAAAGAATAAGGGTTAATACAAAGTAAAAACTGTCTTAGCTGTGCCCTCGAAAGCTGCAGTGGCGCGGAGGAAGAAGACAACTGCTTTACTTGTGAATTTTGTAATTAATATTCTTAAATTGTCATATAAAGTGAAAATGATTGCAACTTTTCCACTGAAAATCGAATTTTCCTAATTTCCCATAACGTTCCCATGACCAACCACTAGTGGGGTAAAACCGGGTAGTTTGACCTTTTTTTATAAAAAAAAAATCATTGCTAAAAAAAGTAATGAAACTGTGACTTTTCTGGAAAGATATATTGTACTCCGATAAACAATGAATATTTTAATAAAATTTGACAAGCTCTATGTCGAATATTTTAGCTCCAACAGGCTTACGAACCTTAGCTACCCAGTTTTACCCCACTTTTCCCTACATATCCTAAACACATACACGATTCTCTTTACTGTTATATGAAACTACAAGTGTCATACTTACAAAGATTTTTTTAACATGCTCGTTTTCAGTGATGTTGAAAGAAAATATATTCATTTTTGATTATTGCATATACCTGCAGGCTGCGGCTTTGTCCAGTGAAAATTCTACAAGCTTTTACAAGCATGCAGGTTATCGTGGTTATAAATAAAAATTATTTTTAGAAAATTGTTGAAATAAGAAAACTGATTAATGATGTGACTGTGATTTATAGTCTTTTGGACAAAATTTTACGCCTGTCGATACAACTATACTAACAGTGATATCTCGCTATCGATGGTCACAATTTCAAGCAGTTGCTGTCAAAAAATCAATATGTATGCATTTTTTTTTTAAGTTTTAAGGCCATATCTTTTGTTTGCTCCCATACCATTCACGTGTTTTCATATATTGATACAAAAATGTCTTTGTGTGTTCTATCATATTTTGAAATAATGCATATTTTAAAGTTGCGCTTTATGGCTATGAAATAGCAATGGTTCCTTAGTAACTAGCCATTCTACATCGAAAGAACGAATTGTAATCAACAGTTTTCTTAATAAAAAGAAAATTTCAAAGTCTGAACACTGCAAATGTAGTGAAGTCTAATTTTCATACGTATAAATTAAAACAATTTATTAAATGAAATATCAGTTATCATAAATAGATATCTTTTAAGAAGATTCGTAAAAATTGTCACAGTTTTCTTAAATTGTAAGAATATTATGGGAAAGGAAACCATATATTTAGGGGGAAAATATATGAAATGAAAAGCATATAGTGGGACTCTAGACGTATAAAAGTGTGTATTAGATAGGCTAGCTGGCAAAAAATACTTAAAGTTAAAACACGTTGCATTTCGAATGTTAAATCCAAAATATTTTTCTTAAAAATAGAAGAAGAATGGATTCTGAAATTAAGGCTGAAAAAGATAGTTGACGGTTTCTTTAAATAAGAAATAAGAAAAAAGAGAAAAACAAGCTGCACTTTGAAAAATATTTAAACGAAAAATTTCATAAAATATTTGATGAAAGAGGAAAAGAATGAACAATTTTGAATTGATAAAATTAAAAACAACTAAAGCCAAATTATTACCAAATATAAAAATTCTCTCTGAGCAATTTAATATTTTTACTTTTATTCTCAAAAATAAAAACTTTAAACGATTAATTAAAAAAAAATTCCAAAATAAGAAAGACAGATAAAACAGACTTGCTTATGTAAGAAGGGCGTAATTACCATAATCACAATTTCCATAGCGAATCACAGAGTATTTTTAGTATTTTGGGAATATATATAGTTCTTAAAATTGAAGATTTCACACGTAGAATATTCTGCAATCATAATATATTGCGGTTTCCTTGTAGTCAAAATACATGACAGTAAAGAATATAGCCTCGGAAAAAAACAGCCCCAGGGTTTTAGCAAACAACAAATCTGCTTAGCACCGAGTATCATTTAGGCGAAAACTGCGTATACAATTTATTCTCATCTGTGTCAAAAAAATCGCATTACTTAGGCTTCCTCGGCCTATCCAATTTTTATCTCCAAATATCATATCTGTCTCTGATAAGTAAAACGCGGTATTTCCTCCACCAAGAAAAATAATTGGCAGAAAATTATATTTTTTCTGCCCTGTTCCATTTCTTTTAGCTGAGGGACAGAAGTTGTCCCTGATGTGATTTTTGACCTCATGCCCCCCCTTGACTCCTCCCCTGTTTAAGATGTGAGGTAACCCCTCGGAAGAAGGGGAGATAAGATGAGGTGAGATTTCCGCGGCTTCAGGTAGTTTGGCGATGGATAGCGAAAATCTCGCCAAATGTTTAGTTCTGGACTCCTTCAAACCAGTTTATCCTTTACCGTTTATCCTTCAGTTTTATTCTGACTTTTGGGTAAAGCCTCTGTTCAAGCAAATGTGAGGAATTTATCACGGAAGATTAAAAACATTGCTACTGTTGTGGAGCAGTGGCAATTAAATAAAACAGTGGATTGAAGGATATTTAATTTTTCGGTTTAATAATCTTTAACCGCTGAATACAAAAACTTATCAACCATTAAATGTATCTCGTCATTTTTAATTTTCACTGCGCTCTCTTGTAATTATTATCATGTGTATCCAAGAGTACATGTATCATAAGCCTAAAAGACACTTTCTATGTATACTGAAAAATCAGTTTAAAGTATTTTAATCGTCGGTAAATGAACCAGCAAATTATAGAAGAGAAAGTAGAAAAGTTTGGTAGAAAATTCAACTTTTAATACTTATTGTGTTTGCTTTTCTTTGAAAAAAGAGATCATAACCTTAAATGACACAATAAATGAATGAAATATAAATATTTTAAAGTTGAAACACGATCGATGTGTAAATAATAACAGTTAAATTTACATATTATTGCAAATTTATTTCAATTTACCACATCAGAGTCTGAGCAGTGAATTTTGCAATTTGATGCAAAAAATATCATAGTAGATAGAAATGATCAAGCACGTTTGATGCATAAATAGTAACCGTTCAATTTATATATTACTATTGCCAAACGTATCTCAGTTTCTCACCAGCTGAGGGTGAGCAGCGAGTTTTCTCAACTGATACAAAAGTATCATAGCAGATCGAAATATTGATAGGGGAGCTCAGAGCAGTTTTTATTCTTATTCTTAAGAAATTTAATTTAAATATTAAAATTTAGCTCCGTGATTCAGTTGAAGTTTCTTACTAATGCAAGCAATTTATTTATTCAAGCTGGCGGAAAGCGAACTAGCAAATAAACTCGCAGAGGATAAATAAGCTTGTGTTAGAAATACCTGAAACTTCTGACTTGTAATCGATAGTTTTAGAAATTTATAATTACGTTAAAATCAACTTTTTTATGAAAATCTAAATTAAAAATTCCTGTCTTCTATGAAATAATAGGCAGTCCGCAGAGCTAATTTTGATACTGTTGTAATTCCTACTTAAGAATTTAGATTTTATGGTTGTGATACTCTTTTGATATGATTACAGTATCACAAAGTAACGTTCTGACGTTGCTGTGCTTCACAATGAAGCACTTTTAATTTAGTTATTTTAAAGTATTCTCAGCGTAAAGTAGGATGCTTAAAAGCATGCCATGGAGACGAATAATTTTGATTGAAAATTTTAAAATATTGTAAATATATGGTCGATGCTGAGATGCATGTTGCTGTGACGATATTTTTGTTTGATTATTTTAAAATATTGTTAATATCTAGTCGATGCTGAGATGCATGTCATGGTGACGTATAATTTTGTTTGAAAATTTTAAAATATTGTAAATATATGGTCGATGCTCAGATGCATGTCACCGTGACATATATTTTTGTTTGATTATTTTAAAGTGCTGTCAATATCTAATAGATGCTAAGATGCATATCACGGTGACGTATATTTTTTGTTTGGTTATTTTGAAGTATTACCAACATATTGTCTATGCTTAAATGCATGTCAGTATGATATATATTTTTGCTTAGGTGTTTCAAAGTATTGCCAGCATAATATCGATGCTCAAATTCTACATAGAAACTTTAAATGCAAATGTAATATGTAACAGAATTAAATGTTTGGATAAAAATAAGAAACAGTAGTAATTTATGAATGTATTCAAACTGAAAACATAACTCAAGAGGATTCTCTGCTTTCTGTTCATTATAATTAGATAAAGCTCTTTACTTATCAGAATCGAGACAAATTTCTAAGGCCCAATAATACGTTATATGGCAAGTATGAATATTGTTTTCAATGGATTTTCCAATCATTTCTCAGTTCAAAAAATTACACACCTTTAACAACTGTTATTATAATGATAGATTAATTGCAATTCAAAACAATTTATTTCAGAATATGGCTTTCAATCATATAACCTAATCCATATTTTTAAAGAATACTTGCACTAACTGTGGCCTTATAAATATTTATACTTCAAATCTACTCCATCAATTTCACTAATGTTCAAAGCATCCATGGCCTACAATTAAGATTAAAGAAAGAAAGCAAAAAAATCAGAATGCTTTAGTAGTTTTGCTCATTTCTATGTTGTTCTGTCGAAGGAATACTGGACTCCCATCTAATCTCTCAGACTGATCATGAGAACTGCTCAGAGTCAACAACTTGAATTACAAACAACCAGGATCTTATATAATTATATTCCGTATGCAATATAGCATACGGAATCATACGGAAAATTTCCATGTGAGCCAGGAATTTACTAAATGTCGTTAAATTGGAGGACGTTGCCTTTACCTTACAGGCTTTTATTTGCTCGACCATTCACTTTGGAAAAAAATTCGCATGATAAATTTGGAATACCTTATATATTCTTATCCTTAAGCAAACAAAATTAACATTTCCGCTCAGCTTTTTATAATATTTTCTGTTTTTTGGAATTTCCACTTAAAAAACAAACGTTTACGTATAATATGGAACACGAATATTTTTTTATATTGCCAAACAAAATTTCATTGAAATATAAACTCAGAAACTCAAAATATATATAATTAAAATAATTTGGTAAAAACCCTTCACCAAGTCCTCCAGCCTCAATCACTCAACCGATTTCGACATTTTTTTTTCATTTGAAAGGTTATGACGTCTAGATATGTCATCAAGGGTCGCTTTTCCCCACAACCCCACATTTTCGAACGAAATCGAAAAAACATTTCTCCACCATGCATTCTCGATATGTTTTTTCGATTTCGTTCGGAAATGGGGGGGGAGGCGACCGTTGATGACATATCTAGACGTCATATCCTTTCAAATGAAAAAAATGTCGAAAACGGTCTGGTGGTTGGGGCTTGGGGATTTCTACAAGGTTTACCCATAGACAATGTACAAAGGATAAGAGTTTTTTTCGATTTCGTTCGAAAATGGAGGATAGTATGGAGCAGGCGACTTTTGATAACATATTTAGACGTCGTAAGCATTGATATGAAATAAAAATTATCGAAATCTGTCGAGTGGTTGGGGATGGCGAACTGTTTGAAGGTTTTTACCATATTATTTTAAATATATAGATCCCAACAGTTCCATCACAATGGCGTGTCAAAAATATTGTAAAATACATATTGGCGGTGATGGAAACTGTTTTAAATAGGGCGATATCATTCTGTATTTATGGATCTGAAGACTTTCATGTCAAATTTCTTGAAAAAGTTATACAAAACATTACAACTAGATGAGGTTTCGTGAAAGATCTTACAATTTTAAAGGAATCTGTTGTCAATGAAGAATATGAAATCTATTATGGTTTTATGGTCTGTTCCACTGATCTTCATGCAGTATTTAAAACTGAAAAAAGTAGTGGCTGAGATCCTCGAAGCAGCCATGTGGCAAGGACAGTGCTGAGCAAAGTGGGTGCTGGCCGCGAAACGAAACAGAGGGCGGCGAGAGCGGGTAGTGTTATTTTATTTTTCACAAGACTGAGAATGAAAAATTTAATCAATCGCAATTAAAAACGGTAAATTGGGTGATAATTGCAACAATGTATATTAAACATAGGAGACGACACATAACAAGTTGATGATAGTGTACTATGGGAAGCGTATTAATTTTTAGGTGCATTTTGGTAAATCATACACAAATATTCAGTGCTATTTAAAGTAATGCATATTATATTTACTAAATATGATAATTTCTCAAAATATATGACGCACAGAAAGGTGTAACGCTCGTTAATATGCAAAAAACATAATGTATAAAAGCGCATTCAAAAATATGGTAATCAATAAAAAATAACATTTTCTAAAATATTTTTCATAATTTAACTACATGCGAAATTTGTAACAATGACAATTACTTCAAATTTTTTGTAGGATAAGTATTCACACATATATAATATACGTCAAAAAAGACATTTAAACTCAGGATATTCATTTTGTATTTTTTTATTGCATTTGCATTCCATGTACAATTTGATGATAAATCTATACAATATGCTCCAGAAAAACGCAGGAAAATTTGAAAAATTGTTCCCGCAGTATTACTAACAAATTTTATTATGACAATGAAATTCAGGCAAATGTCCATCAGCATGTGCAAATTTTAAATGTAATAATGACTTATATTTGCTCAAACATGTATTATGGCATCATATTTAACACATTTCCTAATATGTTAATTAATGCTTTTACGTTCAATACAGTTAAAACAGTAAAAGAAGACAATTTCACTTCTTTAACTGTATCGAATTCACCAATTTAGTGAAAAAGATGGTAAATCAGTTTTGGTTGTGGTGGTCAAATGGTTTATCAGTCAAATTCTTTGGCGTCTTCGTCCAACTCAGAATTTTCACCAATGTCTCTAGGGACATCTTTTTTGTTAGCAGAAGACATAACTAAGCAATAAAAAAGTTATGAAGTTCTTTGGTGAATTTTCAAATATTTTAATTCGCTATCGAAAAGAGGATAAAGTGGAAGATAAGTTAATATAATTTAAATCTTTTAAACGCATAAAATTATTCATTTGCTTTTTAAAATAAAATTATTCATTTGTTTTTTAAAATAAAATTATTCATTTGTTTTTAAAAATAAAATTTCATTTTTTTGCTAAATTTTGCAAAAAATTGCTAAATAAAAAAATCTGAACTATATACTAAGTGTGTTTATATTTATTACCTTTGTGAAGTTGAAAAAAGTGAAAAAATGGTAAATAAAAAGACGACATTTTTTTTATCTCCTACCACACATATGTATGTGAATGAAATTGGGATGATATAAACTATAATGGCCTTCCTGCATCAGCTAATGGTATTTCTTATACATTTTAACATAATTATGCGATGGCACTTGATTTGGGCAAATTTAAATTGTTGCTTGTCATTAAGTATGTCCATAAATGCAGATTTTTACTAAACAATCATTGGATTCATAAACTATAGTAAAATATTTTTCACTAAATTTTTCTACTTCTTTTTTGTATTTTAACGAGAGATTCTGAAAGTATTGGAAAAAATTTGTGAATAAAATTTTTTTAAAAATATGAATTTAATGAGCGTTTAGTATTATGCCCAAAACATATTACCTATCATATTAGTCGTAAATATGTGAAAATTCTAATCAGAGATGGTTAAAACTCTGATGGTTAACTATTTATAAATGACTTTCTTAATCCGAGACGTATGCATATACATAGCCTTTTATATGAATTTCTTAAATTCGATGGATAATATCACATGAATAATTAATCTCATTGCAACAAGTCGATGCAGCTACTGAACAGGGAATCACTTCCAAAATGCACATTTTCAAATAAAACTATTCTCGTAAAACATTAACAAATTCTAATTCTTCATTTTTCCAAAATTGATTATTGCATTATAAGTAATCAGTTGCGCAATGGATAGTAGTTGGTCCAATTCTTCATTGAAAATTACACATAAATGGAAATCCTTAAAATATCGTATTAGTTCCCTGTAGCAAAACGGAGACCAACTATCAGCATGGCCTTTTTAAAAAAAATTAATAAAATTAACCATTTTATCTATAAAACAGATTCTAAACTTAAGACACTATTTGATTTTAAAATTCATGAAACATTTAAAAGTTTTGAATCTATGAAAGTAGATAGAACAAAATATTATTCTGTTGCAACTTGTGGAAGGATAACTCATTTCGGTTTGTCGCCAAAAGCAGCCAAATACACCTGAAAAATTCCTCCGAAGCTAATCGCAATAATCGGGGAGGGGGTGATTTGAGCAGTTACATCGGGAATGCAATGACAGTAAACGATCCTTAGCCCAAAGCGACAAATCCATCTATACCGCAGAAAGTGTAATTCCAAAGTAACGGATGATTAGACGTTCGCTCCGATTTAAGTAGCTAATCATACGTTTCGCCCCTCAAAACAACTTCTGGATCGTTTTTAGCGGCGGAAATGGTCAAAAATGTTTTGTTTTCAATTCTTCTTTCTAATTTCTGAACTTAGTTTTCACTCTTGAAACGAAATATCTCCTGATTCGGTGGACTTTTTATTCATTGGTTTATTTTTCTCTCCATTAACGATAATCGTTCCATTGTTTATCTAGAAGCTGAAGGGAACTATCGAGTAAAACAAGTAATTGTTTATACAGGCGCATTAAAAGAATTGTTGAAAAAAATAATATAATCAATGTAAAATGATAAGCACCAATGCTTTCTATAATAAGCAGATCTATCAGATTTCTAAGCGTAAACTGGACGCAAAAATCAAGTAATTTGTCATCATCAAAATTTAATATAATATGTAAACCTCTGGCCAAAGCAAAGCCCCAATCTGTGTAGTTTTTCGTTGATTAGAAGCATTATAACTACACTACCAATAAATTTGCGGAGGTGGTTTCTAATCCCACTTATCTAGCATACCTAACCAAGTCCATGAATCAAGGACTTAGAAGAGGAATTGTGACATCTGCTGTTGGTCAGAGCTACCCATGCAACCTGAAGCAAAAGTCTAATTGCTGAATGACGTTCTTTAAACTGTCATATAAAGAATTTGTTCATCAAGTATTATGATTAAAAAATATATATATATGATATTTTTTTAAAGTGTAAAGAGTGGAGGAGGCAAATTCAATTTATTACGCACTGTTTCAAAACAGCTTTACTTCTAAAAAAAATCTTTTTTTTCTATGTCATGGAACCCAAGGCTGAACACAGCAAAAAAAAGGCGCGAGAGAAGTGTATACATACTTCCTAACAATGTCCGCATATTCTAAAGTAGTTTTACTAATACGGAATAAATACCAAAGGCTTTTAATATTATTTTTATACAAAGCTTAAACAGCTGCCAACAATATAGTGACCCTTGCTTTTAAAAATACCGGGCAAGAAAATGCCTCGAATTCCGCACCTATCAAGCTTTTATTCACAAAAAGAATTCAAAACGAATAAAAGTTAGCGAAAACGCATCTGAATGGTGAAATAAATTCGCTCAAAACATGCAGGTGCTAAAATTTTCTTTCTGGCCTCAACTTCGACCTTGGTACGTTAAGCTCTGTCTTGTACTGTTTTCTTTTTCCCTGGGTCTGTTTCGAAAGGGCCTGAAACAAAAGCACAATAAAATACCAAACTACAGAAACCCAAACACTTGAGTGTCAGCTACCAGTTTTCGAGAAAGCTATTAAATCAACAACACCAGGTAGTTTCCACATGGAGAAACATTTGAGATCTTATATGTTCGTATCTCGGAGGACTGTCAATTGACAACTCGCTTTATTTCTTTGGAACTTTGTAGATGGAATTAAAAATCTATGTATGTGATTTGCAAAACTACAGGAAAAGAATGTTTTATATATTGGATTAATATTCATTATTATGAGATCTTAATGCTTTTTCTTTCACTGGAGTATATTGTAGGTAATTTTTTTCCCTTTCACTTTAAAATGTAAATTGGCGCAGAACTAACAATTAATGACCTTACGCCATATATTCCTAACAAACCAAATAAAACTGAGACGACTCTTGAAGCTTAAATGAAAAACTGGAATTAATTCTATATATCTAGAATTATATTGCAACCGAGAATTAAAGACTCATTTTTTAAAAAAGGCCATGAATTTCAAAAATCTTCGATGATGCTTTTAAATTTCCTGAAATGTCATAATAGCGTTGTTAATTTTTTTATTAGGCATAATCTTGTTGTTGAGCGATAGTAGATTTAAGTTTGTACCTGGTTAGATTTCGAGACAGACCTTTGGCTAAGAATCTGTTCCCCAATCCCCCATACCACCATTATTCAAAGCGGGAATCGGAGCAGCATAGCCAAATAATGTCCCTTGCAGCATAAACAAATAACAAATCAAATCATAAATTATTTTCCCATATATCTCCTTAAACTAAAGGACATTTGGAATCAATTTTTAATATCTAAGAATAGGGTACAACCGAAAAGTAATAATGCATGCTTTTAAAATGCATGAATTTCAAAAAATTATCAATGATGCTTTCAAATCACCTGAAATGAGATTATGGTATTGCAAAATATTTGATTTAACCTTCATATTTATAAATTGTTGTCCCATATTGAGAAAGTGTCTTAATTTCGTATCGGGGTAAGATGATGAGAATGGAATTTTGGCTGAGATTTCACTCACCCGTCTCCCACATGACATCAATATAAGGCCTTTTAAGGTACTAAACGAATTTCACATAGTCCAGAACACATTATAGACGTAAAGCCTATGATTTCCTCAGCAATGAAAGCATAAAGGCTATAGACAACTAAAATATTTATTCCAAGCAAGTCAATAAATATAAATCTACAAGAATATAAAGATATCTACGATATACTGCTAAAAGTCAAGAGAAGTCAAAGACCAAGTCAAAACAAAAAGAAAAATGAGTTAAGGTGTTCTTGTTGTTTTAAAATGTCATCTTTGTAACAATAAAAGAGGGGCGGGGGATTCAAATCTCTAGTCCAGAACATCACAGAATCATAATGTTTCAGGCTCGTTTCGTTTGCCTCTACATTATTTTTAAAATGTTTCTCTTAATTATATAGCAACGACGATGTGGGCACAAAAAATGTATTTAATATCGTCCCATCGTGCGTTCATATAAATGCAGTCACTGAAACAATTAAAAGAATTGTCGTAAAATATACTTTTTACGATTTATTTTAATTAAAAATCTAATTTAAATTTTGAAAACTACTTTTAACTTTTAGCAGTATATCGACATCATCTTTGTATTGCTTTATATTTGTATTTATTTACGATTTTCTTGGCATAAATACTTTTGCAGACCATTGCCTTTGCGCTTTCATTCCAAAGAAAATTATAGGCTCTACATCTATAATGTCTTTTAGGCTATATGAAATTTATTTAGAACCTTAAAAATAATTTATTACAGTAGCATTGGTCCACCCTATATACATTATCATATTAAAATAGTGCATATTAATGTATGTAGAGGGGTGGTTTGGGAGAATTTAGTTTTGATCATATCATTCAAATTATCTAAAGGTTTATTCCCAAAACAGTCTACACGGAAAAGGAAAATTATTTAACTCGCGCACCTAGGGGAGTACACAAGAAGACAATTGAAGAGAACTCATTTTAAATACTAATTAAGTTTATTAAAGAAAAACATAAGTGCGAGAGAGGTATTTACATATGGTTAACTTTAGCAACATAAGGTAACTTTAAATTAGCAAACATAACTTAACTTGAGCAAACATAAGGTACATAAAATTATAAACACTCTTTCATGAAAAGAATCCACAAATTAATTTAGCAACATAAGGTAACTTTAACTTAGCAAACATGACTTAACTTTAGCAAACGTAAGGGTACATAAAATTATAAACACGCTTTCATAAAAAAGAAACCACAAATTAAATAATGTATAAAAGTTCATTACATACATTAAAATTACATACGAACAGTGTAATATGCATTTTTAATTCTTAAACATAAACTCCTTTGGCTGAAAAAGGACACGTCAAGGCCACTGACCACGTTCCTTCACGCATTTTCCCATTTTAAATTTTCGCTTCCACTTTTTTCTCTCCAAATCTATTCGGATAATTGGAGATTTGTATAATTGTGATTCGGATAATTGGAGCTCTACTGCACGTGAATGCAAACATTTCTATTAAAAGAATACTGTTTTGATTTTTTTAAAATATAATATGCGCGACTGGAAGTATCTATCATTTAATTACAATAGAAAAACAATTATCCAGGTGGTCCTCAGGGCATAATATATTGTTCTTCAAACTTACCATTTAATGAATGGATTTAAGTGAATATCTGTTGAAAATTCAGATATACGTTTTTGCTCAGAAATTACTGGTCTTTCCTTCTCACTGGTATTCTGTCTTTCTTAAAATGCTTGTTTAAAAAAGTTTTCCGATTTTCCACGAAAAAAAAAACTATTACTGAAAAAAGAGAGGGACAATTTAGTTCAGAAAATATTTAACAGTCACTTCTGTACATCTGGAAAAAAACCCTGCATGATACCATAACATAAATGCAAGTAATTTTAAAACCTTTAAATTTAAGAATGAAATTCATTGTTCGAATCATTTAAATAAAGTAGCGTAGAAGTGATTATTTGGAGAAAAGCTGTAGCTTCTGTAAAGAAAGCGATTGCGTTTGTAAAGAAAGCGATTGCGTTTGCAAAGAAAGCGATCGCGTAACGAACCGAAAAGAATATGTTAAACGAAGAGAAACTTAACTGATGCAATTGCCTTTCATATTGGAATAACGAGATATAAAAGTGTTGCATCAACTTTGTTAACCTAGAAAAATATGAAACTCTTATAGTTTACGTTAAAGAAGAAATGCTATTATCGACATATTTTATTGCATTGTTATCTGAAAGTAAATTCAACAGAATTCAAACTCAACGAAGGAAATATTTTAAGAATTGAAAATACACAGTATCAATAATTTAATATCAACTGTATTCGCAAATATTCCTTATATTAAATAACATTATCTATACACCTGATATATAAAATGGGGTGCCGGTGACCGAGTGACAAGGAAGTCTTCAGGACCAGAGGGATTCAGGTTTGAAACCCGATTCCAATGAAGATCTACCGTGTATGCTGGCGTGTTGCACGTTAACTCAGACTTAGGGGGTAAAACACCCTCCTGCTAGTGAGGTTCTGAAGTTTGGAGAGGGGCCTACCAGCTCAGGTGTCGTCCTTGTCATCTGACCGCGTCTAAAAATCACGAAGTCCTTCCCAAAATAGCCCTCGTGTTGCTTCAGAACGGGACGTTAATATAGCTTAACTAAACTCATATATAAAACAACATACATGAGATATGCTTTATGAATTAGATGTGTGTCCATCTGGTGCCAAAAACTTTCTTCTCTTTCAGCTGTTGAATTTAAATTAATGAATTTAAACTAATTTTGATATTCTTTTATATAAAAGGTTCTCGCTGATTTTTCCTTATTCCGAAAATCTGCGGATAAGATATAGCCGAATGAATAAGCGGGTCCTCTCTTCCGTTTCTGACATGGTCATGGTGTGTGTTCGAGTTACCCCACTCCGATGACGAAACGTACCTCCTTCTGGAGGGGTTGAGCAATGGCCGGTGAAAGTTATTAGGACTACGAATTCATTCATATGTTGTACTAACGTACCTACTTATTTACTACTGTTCATTCCATCTTAATTATCTGTAAGGTTTTCATGTCATTTTATGTCTAGTGAGGTTTTTTTTCATATTTTTATTATTAGCATTTAGTTTATCTCTTCATATAAAAGGCAATGTTGGTGTGTGTGTGCGTGCGATGTTTAGACGTAAAATATTGCGCGTACAGCCTTGAAATTAGGCACACAGGTAGTACTAATGGTGACTCACTGCACCATGAAGACCGAATTTTAAAATTCTATCTATAAATATTTTATTTAATATTTTGTGGTATTTTGGGTGATTTTTCATACTCATTTCTCCATTGCATTTTTTTCTAATAATCGAAGCAAGAAAATAAATACACCATAAGAAGGAACAAGCAATTTCCGTTCTAATGAAGTTTATATTAAACGTATAAAAGTTTGTTTTAAACGAAAATGTTGCCGTGAAATATTTCCTCTATTTTTAATAAATTAAAAAAAATTTTTTTTTGGTATAATTTACAACACTTTTCATTGTTGGAACGCAGTTCAAACCGTTTTCGTTGTTTAAACAAATATCTAATTGCGCGTTTCTCTTTCATAGTTGAAGGCTGAGTTAATATCCTAATACATTTTGCTTTCGTATTTCATTTCACCAAAATTTTGTGCAGTCTGTAAACCAAGCTCTCAGAGATATTACGTATATTAATCCATACTTATAAAAGGCAACGTGTGTGTGTGTGCGATGTTTATACGAAAAATATTTCAGCTACAGCCTTGAAATTTGGCCTTACAGGTAGTCGTAATGGAGACTCAATGCACCTCGAAGCTTTTTTTTTTATTTGGTTTAAGTCATTATACCACGGGCAACGTCGTGCGCGTACTGCTAGTTTTTTGTTTGCAGTATGTGCATTGTGATGTCGCCTTTAATTTGTAATTTTTTATTGTTATTTTCAATAGATCTTTCTGTGTATGTCCATTCAAATGACAGGGAACCCTCACGGTTCCGAATTCGGGGCATACTGCGGCGAAAAGAAAAGAAAGTATCCGAGTTGTCGTGGTGACCGTTCAATTCCTCCCGGATGCTTCGGCAAGACGGGGATACCCAATTTCCTGTTATTCCTAAAACATTTCAAATATAGCATCAACTGTTAAAATAATAATAGAAATTAATTTTTTACTAAATTTGATTGTAGTCAATTTAATTTTATTTAACAATTAATCATTTAATAACAAGAACTTTATTGCGACCATCGACAATACGGTTTTTCTGAATTAATTATATAAAAAAAAGTAAACTTTATGTCTATTATCAGCACAACGATTTACATGAAATTAACTAATATATATTTTAATTTATTCGCGTTTATTTCGGCACTTCAATCACTATTTTATTATATTAACTTTTCTTTTCAAATCCTTCTTACTGGATGTTTTTCAGATTTGCGTGACAGTTTCAATTAGCTGATCCATCTATAAAATATATTCTGTGCCAAAATTTTAATTCCTCAATTGATAGAACTCTAAGTAAACTTCACGGCAAAGAAATATTAAAAAAAAATATAGATTTAAAATTTTCCTTCGCAAAGCGTGATTTCCCAAATAGTTAGCAACAGAAAGGACTGCTGATTGATATTGAAGATTTTAATTGCAATCAAAAAGAGTCCACAATCTGTATTAACAAAGTAAAGGGAATCCAATGTAATGTATATACAACGAGAAAGACAATTTTCTGTGAAAGAGAAAAAGAAATCACACTCTTCACAATCAATTTAAATTTCTGAATAGATCTTAAGAATACTAAAAATAATGATTTATTAAGTTGAAGAGTAATTCATGAGCGTTTTTTTCTTTAAAATTTAAAATTGCACTCATATATATAACGCATTGGCAAAATGTTTTACGATATTTGAAAGAGAATCTATTTTCTACGAGAGAATATGCTTTGATTTTTAATTTTATTGATTATTGGATATTTTCAGATCATTTAAATGGAATCTCAAGTGTACAAAACTAAACTTTTTTGGCACTATTTGCTTTCGCATTTAATCGAGGTATTAAGGCCACCGAAGCTGTTCATGAAATTTGTGCTGTTACGTTTTTTCTGTTTTATATTATAGATTTAGAATATGGGCTTATAAAAATAAGTAGATAACAAATAAAACTACACACTAAAAGTATTAATATAAAAATCCATTTAACAAGCAGTTTTAAAACACACTTTTATTAGTCTACTAAAAAATAGAATTTTATTATTTGGTCTATTTTCTACTTTTTAGTCTTCAATTTATAAATCATTATTAAATATATAATAGAATCTTGAAATCCATTTTTTCTCAAGTTCACAACCAGGTGACACGCCTCGTATGGAATAAATATTTAATTAAATAATTACATTAATTATCAATTAAATACTGAAAACACAGTAAAACTCCAATTAACCGTCACCACCCGGACCGGGGCTGTGACGGATAACCGAACAGACGAATAAAAGAAATCTCTTCGTGCATTATGTACAGTAAAGTGATTTCACTGCTGGTTGGGACGAACATGTAAATTAAATCTTTTAATTGAATGAACAATACATACATGTTGTATTTAATTTTACAAAATGATCAATATAAACTTCAATACAAGAGTAGTAATGTACAGAAATGTATTCTAATTCTATAAACCTATTTTCTTAGACGATGACGGATAACAGAAACTGACGGTTAAACTAGTGACGGTTAATCGAAGTTTTACTGTAGTGTTTACACAGCAATAAATCTTCGAGAGCACAGAAGTGTAGAAGATTTCAAATCTCCTTCACATCAGGAGGTTAATGAAAAACCGATTTCAAAATTCCATCTTTCTAAACATGCCAAGTTAAATATAAGTGTAGAATCAAAATTGGTAGAAGCGAATTCCAGACTATCACACCTCAACTTAAATTTGGTGGTCACTTGATTTGGATATGATGCTGATTACCACATTATGCCCATCTATCTTATAATTTTAGAAAAATGAACTATGAAGTGAATTCGGTGTCTGAGTGCTGTTTGTCCCATGTCCACTCAATCGGTACGGAGGCTGTCATGGCATCAGGCCCGAGGACATGGAGCGGCGTTCTGTCTGAGTGCTGACCGTCGAATTTGTCTCCTCAAATACTATATCATCTATCAGCCACTGTCAAAAATAATCAAGAGCAATCATTTTCCCACTATTGTATTATCTGTTTGAGAAGTATGCTTGAACATAAATGAATAATTTGGATTAAGGAAGGCTTCTAAAAGTAGCTACTTTTGTATGTTGTCTATTTTTCATATATAATTTTTAACTAACTCACAACATTTAATACTGCGACAATTTGTGAAAAAAATATTCTATATTAAAATGCTAAATTAAACCAATTATAAATAAGAAGGTCTTATAGGCGTTTGCTATATGTTTGTCATGACGAGGCGATTTATAAAATTACTAATTTTACGCTAGAAACGTTATAATAACGATGAATAAATTATTTACAAGAAGACATATTTACATGCGCAGTTATTAGTGTCCTTTAAACATCGAAACCAAGCCGATATTATCAGGTTTTCGGAACTATCGACTGAAACAAATCGACAGTATCAACTTTCTCAAAACTATCAATAATACTATCAATAGTTTTCCCTTGACCAATACTATCGATAGGCACATTTTCAGTCGATAGCTTGAGAAAACTATCGACTGCACTATCGATAGTTGAACAATTGTTCAAGGAACACTAGCAGTTTTCGTACATCAATGATGGAGAGAAAAAGAAAACAGAATAATGATTAAGAATTAAAGCATAAAGTTCAGTAGTTTTTGTCCTTGCTCTGCTGAATGATAATATGCCACCACAGTCTCCACTTTCCCTCACTGATCCTCTTGGCAGATTACCCGATGTACTTCTACTTCAACATCTTGCTAATATTAAAATGCTTCTCATGCATTTTTGCAGACACTACTGACCTATCCCAAAGAGCATCACGTAGGCAAATAATAAGCGACTCTATAAATCAGACAGAACTGCACCTTATTTAATTTTAGGCTTATAGGTTTCTCTTAAACTTCAATTATACCTCATTGCGGCGAAAATATTTTGAATATAACAAAACTTAACACTAGCGAATTCTGGGGAAAAAAGACGAAGGTATTTTTCCGTCAACATATGTTCCGTTTGCCTTGTAGAATGTCACAAGAAATAGAGTTGTGACCACTACAGGTCTTGTATTTCACAATTTGTGGAGCTTACTGAAATCCTTTACAAAATTTATTCACGGCTGTAAGAAAAACAACAAAAGAAAGTACAATATAAATTCTGAAGAAAAGGGAAGTTACGCTTGTGGAAAAAAAAGTAAAATATTCTCGTGCATGTGATCAGTTATAACTCATCAGCAAATACCGATATTTCAATTCAAGTAACTACTTTGAAAATTGAGTAACATTATTGGCTGATTTCAAACTCTTAACTGACTAAGATTTTGATTGGTGAATTCTACAACTCGCTAAACACGCGACGTATTACACAGAAATTCTTCGAAATAATCTCAGTCCAAAATTTTTATTCAAGTTGTGAGCTTGATTTTTTCCCAATCCAAATTTATAAATTTAATCTGGAGTAGAATTGAATATTAAATAAAATGCATCAAAATTTTGCAAGCCCTGCTGTTGTTAATCTTCCATTGCAAAGATCAGCAACCAACGGTAACGTCGTTCTGCCAGCCATCTTGCATCTCCAAAAGCTCAACGGCTGCTCGGTGAATAACCTCAAGAAATATCTCGCCAGCCAGCATGGAATCGATTGCCAAGCATTGGATGCAGTTATCAAGCCAATTATGAAGATGGCCATGGATCGACACATCCTCAAAAATCTTGGTGATACCGGAAAAGTGGCCGAGTGCAAAAGACGCAAAAAGTCTTCTGGAGGCAGCAAAAAGCGCAGGAAGTCTTCTGGAGGCAAGAAAAGGAGGAAATCCTCTGGAGGAAAGAAATCTGTTGGAAAACGACGAAGGAAGAAGTCCAAGAAAAGCATAGCAAGTGATAAATAAACTGAAGATCAAATAGTATTCAGAACCGACTTGCAGATCACCAGTGACTAACTTACTAGGATTGAAGCTGTAATGCAGGCAGTGAAATAGCTAATATATTAAGCCATAATATCTCGTTCTTTTTGTTAGAGCCGCAATAAACAGATAGATTAAACATTTATCTGGTCCAGTTTTTTGAAGTGAAAATTCAATGTGACATTAAGAAATTTAAATTTTCAGGAATATTTTTTGTAAAAGTTATGGTTGAAATCTAGAACCTAGATCTAAATCTAGAATCTAGAAGTTGGTACACTCTCTTAAAATGGCGCCAAGTCGCCAAAGCTAATACAGGTAATACCTGCATATAGCTTTGGCGACTTGGCTCCAATGATATGCAGCGGTCAACATGTTGCTTTGGCGATTTGGCAGCGTTTTAAGAGTATGTACCAATTTCTAGATTTCAACCAAAGTTATGCTTACTTTGTTAGCACTGTGTTAGCGATGGGACGATTTAATATGGCTTTGGCTATGCAGAAATAAAAAATTCTACATTTCATCCCAGGGTACAGCTTTGATATAAGGGCATCACTGGCGATATTTTGTGATTTCTGCGATTTTGGCGACTTTTTACGTTTTGAGCCGAAAGACACCATTTTCCGGGTCGGAAGTAAAACTATAAGCCAGATTCCTAACATTCAATAAAAAAGCGAAGATACGAGGTTCCCGCTTTGCTGAAAGCGAAGACGATGATGTTTTTATAAGTTTAAGAAATTTGCGCTGAGCGCGTTCGCAAGAGCAACAAAACAGTCGCCATGTTTTTTTAGGCAACAGAACCGACGCCATGTTTGTTTACACCGTAAAAAGTCGCCGAAATTACAAAATATCGCCAGTGATGCCGTATTTCAAAGATGTTCCCATCCCAGTAATTCCAACGTGTTGAGTAAAATTTTAGATAAAATTTCTCTGGCAATGGCTCCTATTGGTAATGAAGTTAATTCTTATCCAGGATGTTGATTAAAATCTACTGGCGGACAGTTCCCAACGACTGCTCTTTCTTTTAGAAGAAGGTATTTTAAAAATCTGGAGTGTAGCTTGGTAAGATCAATCCAAATAGACCTCAGCATCAACATATTTTTTAATATGTTTCGTTTTTATTGACTGCTCATGTTAGAAGATGAACTTTCTTGCCTGCAATTTCGTATTTAACAACACTTTTCCTTAATTGGGGCCCCAGCCAAAAACCTGCCAAATCTTAGCTATAACTTTCACGCGAGTCTGTCAGCAACAAGTATTGGCGCTAACGGAATAGCACCAACGTTCAAGATTGGCGACGATTGAGGCAATTGAGGAGGATTGAAACTGAAAAGTGTCTTTTTTTTTCTAATTTTCCAAAAACTGGTACAGTTTCCAGTGCTATGCACTTCTATTCTGATTGTGAATCAGCAATGAAAAAAACAGGTTATTTTAAGATCGTTTTAAATGAAGAATAAATGAATTCATCAATTCATTAAAAATAAATTATAAATCCAGAGAGGTGACGGCAGAATTTAAATTATTGAGCTCGAATTTTAGTCCTCAGTCAGTTTAAGTCATGAAGTTAAGGGAAATATCTAATAGAGGTGATAGAGATTCACAAAATTAGCTGAATTTGTTGAACTTGAAGGAACAGTCATGCCAGATTTGAAGAAAATTGAACAAAGCGTTAGGTCGTGACCGCGCGACAAACAAATTTACAGACAAACTGGCGAAATTCCGAACGGTCGAGATGAAACAGACGCTTCGCTCAGTCATTTATACGATCGTTCACAGAATGAAAGCTAGCAAAATTATACCCAATATCTTTATACTATTCTCATTTCTTTATTACGGCTTCCGAAACTTACACAAGAAGTATAACAGTGCAATACATAGGAAAATTACAATACGGTTAAATTTCGATTAACAGTTAACATCAGGAACAGGGCTCTGTCGGATAATCGAATAGATGGAGAGCAGGATCTCTTAATACATATGTATAGTAACATGATTTCACTGCTGGCTTAGGACGAGAATGAAAATAAAATCATTTAAAAGTTAATAATACATACATGTTGTATTTCATTTCACAACACGATCAATATAAACTTCAATTTAAGAGTAATAATGTATATTTTCTCTTAAATCGCCTAAAATTTTTCCAAGAACTTTCCAAGGGCAAGTAGTAATGTACAGAAATGTATTGTAAAACTATGAACCTACTTTACATTTTATTATTGTATTGAGACTTCACAATTCCAAGGAACGGAGAAATCCATATTTCCTATAAATAGGGGCCTGTTATAAACTCTCCATTTAACCTCATATAAAAAGACAACTGAAAGACATCAATTTTGTTTCTATTGAACTTTTTTAAAGCCATTTGTATCTCTAAAATATTCCTACGGAGCATGTTAATCTGCAAAATAAGTACTTTTCCATCAAAGAAAGGTGTTTGGCACGTTAATATTTACTGCAAATTTAATAATAATTTTAAGAAATTTTAAATTTTAAAATTAAACTTTTATCATAAAAGGGAGAAAAAACAAACCTTTATTGCATATCTTGAGTACTAATTACGCAAATACGATTTATGTGAAATCAGGTGCGCGTATAATTAAGAAAATCTTGAACCGTCGTCTGACGTTCTGACTGTCTGTGAGTATTAAGTACATCATTATGAATTTAATTAAGTTCAATGGAGCCCATTGTGTCTTTAAAGAAAGGCGGAATAACTTCATCACCATTACTTAAATTAGCTTATAATTCAGCAGCTTACAAATAGCAGACAACTTCTCTTCTATTAATTCATCAATTGCGGATAATTTCGAAGTCGTGATATCTTTATCACAATTCACTTACTAGAAAAGAGGAAATTTTCACGTTTTAGAACGTGGGAAAACGACGTATAACCGAAGCTTTGCGTCGTATAAACGAAGTACTTTATCATTACAATGAATACGAATGAATCAGAACCTCGATGAAACGACGTATAAATGGTGCTTTACTGTATATTTGCAGGATAAATGTTTTCTCACGGGAAGAAAGGTGTTCGAGACGACAATGTTTACTGCAAATTTTTGCCCGTTCAAACTGATGATTTCATGTAGGAATAATTTCTGAACACAAAAACACCGTAACCTCCAACCGATTACAAGCAACCTTCGGGTTTATAGACACGCCTAAATGTAAAATAAACATCAGTGACAAATGTAGCATTCATTCTGAAAATCAATTAAAACTTTGAATAACGCTTCGAATATGTATTCCATGACTTATTCCGATCTTCCAATTTGGCATGTTACCTTTCTGATTGATTTGCTGCAATTTTTCTTGTTCATCATTTTTGATCCAACTATAATAAGCCTTATTGATTATGTATGAAGTTGGCTGATAAATAATAGTTCGAATCGTTTTGTTTCACTTCCTTTTTTCGTACCGGTTAAAAAAAGTTGACTTCTGTGATTGATTGACAGTGATTATTTCAAAAGTGATTGATGAGTATTATTTAATACACGTTACCATGGCTTTTTCTTAGCTTCATGTAATTGAACAGATAATCTTGAAAGTACGATTAGAAGTAGTTAAAATTTAGTTATAATAAGAGAAATTTCTCCAATATATTATTGATATTTTGTTGACTGAGTCAATAATATACACATCTAGCCAGAAGTTTGGCAAGATTGGTGAAATTCGAAACATTTGCAGTTAATTTGAATAAATGGTTCGCAATCAGTTGGGGAGTATCGTGAGAATTCACATTTTACAGTGGAGATTTTGTCACGAGGACATTTTTGGAACCAACCGCAAATAGATGGAGACGAAAAGAATGTGGGAACATCCCGTTTCATTAAGAATATTAACTTCTTCACAAGTCAAATTTTTTATAAATTATGAGATCACAGTAATCGTCGAATTAATATGGATGTTAGACAATATACTTTTGACTCAAAGAGTGCACCAAAGGATTTAATTTTGAATATGAATGTGCAGACATTTTTGCTTTTCAAACTTTCTTTGTGAATATTCTTACAGATATTATGTAGAAACACTCTACCACAAAAATAAACAATTGGAATTCCCCATTGTTATGTTTGCCAAATATCAGATAAATTTTCAGTTGACAATTTTCGGTTTCATGCATTTAATTTAAAGAATTCTATTTAACTGAGTTGATTTCTTAAATAAATAAAAAGAACATATGGCCATTTTTCTGAACTCATATAAAATGCGTGAAAAGAGTTCATAAGTTTCACTCCCTGAAACTGATGTAACTCTACGCTACTACTTACTTTGCTTCAAGGAAATATCATGCATGTCACCTCTACTCATTATATATACATAGTTTTTTAAAATAAAGATTAATATTTCTTGAACCAAACTTATATTTAGATTAAATGTGATCTTTATGGTGCTATTTTGTTTCTGTCGCAATTAAAGAGTTTTTGGAACCACGGTGGTCTAATGGTAAAGTGTCCGTTTTATTACCGAAAGGTAACAGGCTGGAGATCCAATGCCACCGAACAGCAGTCATATTCAAGGACGAGTCGAACGTCCTTTCGCTAGTGGGATGTGCCAGTTTGGTGTGATGGTTGCCGACTCAGGTCTCGTCCGCGTCGTTTGACTATGGCTCAGAATTATTGTGTGAGTCCCAAAATATTCTTGTGTAGCTTATTTCAATCTAATAAAACTGAATTAACTTGCGAAGTGGGCGAAGAAAAGAAAAAAAAATCTTGCAATCGATTTAATCAAAAAATCATTTCTAATTTACCTTCCGGTTATATCCTGAATCGGAAGACTATAATCTTTGATCATAACTCAGTTATTGTCACTCAGATTTTCTATTCATGACAGTAGGAAGCATAAAAAATGCTAATCAATTTGCATAGAAATTATAGATTTCTAATGTTTCAAGCATATTCTTTCAACCAGAATTGATTAAATCGTATTCTCTGACGCGCTAGATGAACTTACATACAATAATAACAAAAAATTGCACTTTTAAGAATTGGATATGAATATTGAATGTAAAAAAATTTACATTTTTATTTGTATCACGCTTTTATTGAATTACAGTTTAAATTAATAATTAAACCTAAACATTTTAATAACAATATTCTAAGAACATTAGGCAAATTTATCACAAAAAAACATGTATTCTTTCGTATTTTCCAGTTTAGACTGATATTAGCCATATAAATCCGACAATTTATAACGATTTATAATACTACAATGCTAACTGAACATTGAATCAAAAGTCAATGTTTCGCCGTCCTCATGTGGTGTTATCACTTTTAGAAAATATTGTACATATCCTCGTCAGTTGTATTCGCTTTTCAGTTGTGAAGCTACATCACACTGGGTCTTCGTACCAAGTATATAAAATGAACACAATATTCTTCGACTACCTCATTAGAAGAAAATCTCCTTCTATGTGGAAAATAGTCACTAGTTATAACCAACAAGAAAACTTATTTATCAGCTAACTAAATAAAACATTTAACCAGTTTTAATAAAACGAGAACAAATTTATTATAACCATTTTTCTCAATTCGTCTATTAATTTGTTGACCTCGATAGGAAAACCAAAAGATCCTAATCCCTCTTACCTCATGAGAAGGAGGAAAACAAAAATATCTTGATTTATATCAACATTTTTGATTAAGTGCTCAGCCTATTTCTCTCCCCGAAAGAAGAATTCATTCCATTTGTCATCCGATTAAACGTAATTAGTTTGCTTTAAGTGCGAGATATCCGCACCGAAATGGAATTCGGACGATTGTATCTCGAAATAAGTTATGACGAAACGTCCCGTAGGTGTGAAGTGGCACACACACCTGCGCTTGCTCCCCCTTGTGCAACCCCTCAGCTCTAAGATAAATTATTTTTATTACCTCTTCTGACTCGCCATTTGTTATTTTTAAAACAAAACGTCAATTTTGCGCAGCCCCCCTTGTGTGGCTCCAGACAGATGAGCTCTTTTCTTTGGTAAGGCGAGCAAACAGTCAGCAGCCACTTATCTGTCGAATCAGCCACTTTAGAGGTTCCCAACCTGTGATACGCGTACCACTGGGAGTACGCAAAGGACCAGTTGGGGTACGCGAACTCAAAGTCGGTAATGGCGAACACAAGAAAACATAAGGGAATGAAGATGTTACAGAATTTTGGTTCTCCAAGTTCCTGTGAAAAGTAAAAGTGCAAGTTGCGCAAGTCATAAAGCCTACCTTCAAAATAATGTGAAATTCTTACAATACTGGTTTCATTTGCCTTGACGTTGAACTAATACTATTGCAAGAATGAAATAAAATGTAAAATAAAAAAAATCCTGAAAACGCTATTTATTCGAGTCATTTGACTCTTAAGCTAACCTAAGCCCTTAACATTATTGATAAAAACCTCTTTGCATAGACGGATGGTTGGAGGGGGGATATGACAGTAAGGGGTACGCAAAAATAAGAAGACTGATCAAGGGGTACGCGAGGGAAAAAGTTTGGGAACCCCTGAGGCACTTGTTTAACATTCAAATGCATCCGATTTTGTCTAGTTCATTTTATATCAATTCCCATTTCTGTAGTGACCCGCAAATGTAAGGCACGAACTTCACATGCATGATTTCATTACATATAGATCTCATATGATATATTAATTTCTCCTCGTTAACTGTTCAATCACACGCCAAAAAGGCAATAACGTCAACAGATTTCCAAAAGCAGCACAAACGTTAATAATTTGTCAAAACCAAATAATATAACGAAATTACAAAATAATCATAAATTTTTGAAATGATATAATAATAAAAACAGTTGCACTATTCAATGCAAATCGGAGGAAGAAGAAACAGATGTTAAATATTTAATTCTATATTTACATTTTACCACGTGAGCCACCAGATGTAGTTCATTCTCAAACTCGCGTTAAACAGTAACAGAAAAAAATAGATATATTTTATCAAACAATTATAGATTATCCTATGTGATGCTGACGACTTCGCCTTTTGTAAATAGCCCACAAGATCTCCAGATCTTACGGTTTGCTATTTCTTCCTTTGGGAATGCATTAAAGCACCCTCTTAAACAGACAAAATTTGTTCGTTCAAGAGTAAGGTCAGGAGATATTAGTCGAGGTGGCTTGGCAACAGCCTTTTCGCTGTGTATCAAAGGATTGAGCATTAGAGACCCGATTCCATCGAAGATCTGGTGTACTGAAAAAAATATGAGTTTCGTCTCAAAAAGTGTAGTTTCATCTTATCGTGCACTTAACAAAGATATTCCTTTATTCTTATTCAGAAATCACATCACATTCATCGAGAGATCATCGTTCTGAATCTATTTCAAGACTATACAGGGAAGTCAAATGTCGCAACTGGAAAATTTAACTCCCCTGCTTATCAGAACTTATTAGTGAATACGAAGGATTGATTCTTTACGTTGCAGATAGTTAAATGGTTAAAAAATGAAATAATTGTATTTGTAAATGTAATATTGTAATGTAACTAGGTATATAGGCGCGCTGGGATATTTAAATACAGTTATTATTGGTATGTTGTCAGTACCGGACTGGTTAGGTTGTCAACTTGGCCAATAGCAAGTGGGCCAGTGTAGATATTAAACATTATGGCCTCTAGATCCATGTTGTCTAAGATCAAAGGACAACCAAATCAAATTAATGTGGGTCCCTTTTGTCTTCTGGCAACTAATATTTTCCAATCTGTTCCACCACTTGTGGTGTGATAATAAAATACAATAAAGGATTTTATAAAGTCACCCCAGTCCTTAGTACTAAATTACAATAACGCTGATCGACAGTTTAAAGGATCAATCCTTTATTTTACTGATATTATTTTGAAGGAGTTGATATCCCTCAAGCCACTCGCATTTTATAGAGAGTGGATAATCGCCACATTCTAAAACTTTTGTTCTCTATATTTTCCCTTTCGAAACTGTCACAGATCCAGTCTGTCAAAGGAATAAATGGCATTGTTCAAAGAAAGAGTGTGAAAACTCCTCCTTCTTCTTATCTTTTTCTGAAGCTAAGAAACGTAAATGTGCGCGAAAGACTCCATTCAAAAGGAGACTTCTTTCGGCCTGTTGTCACAAACGGCGCTAAAAACTTGAATAATGGACTTGTAACTCATGTGCTCAAACACAGACTGGGACGGAAACTAACACCTTTTTACCTGTTAACTAGATGAGCTGTTTTATGGAGCCACACGTTCCTCTGTCTCCTCGGAAAAAGGATGCGTGTAAACGGCTCTGGACTCTGACTTTGGAGCGCATAATTTATTTTCACGGGAAAACAGACCAAGAATAATTAGCTGCTAGCGGACAGGAATTCTTAAAAAAAGCTCCGTGTGATATTTGACTTCTGCGTGAGTGTCTCCTGAGCTTCTTAACCTTAGTTCTTTCATTTCTTTTCTTTTTTTTCGTCTCTTTTTGGTAATGTGCGTCTAAGTTATGACGTAGCGCTAAGCCTTTTTGCTAATATTTATAGTAGATGGTGCTATATGAAAAACGGAACTATAACGGCAAGAAGACTAAGGATTTTTTTTAATTACCAAAAATTGTACTGTCCATTATTCAAACTAAGAACATATTAAGAAGACTAACATATTTTTAAATTAAAAAATAATTAGTTCTGTGCGTTATTCAGATTAAGAACATATTAAGAAGACTAAGATGTTTTTTTAAATTTAAAAAGAAAAGTACTTTCCGTTATTCAGACCCGTAGGAGGCTTTTTCATGGCGGAATAATCTACTTATCCAGGCAATACATTCAGATTGTTTATCCACACCTATACTTGGTTAGTTTACCGTTCAAAATCTTTAATACGATTTACAATAACTTTTAAGAAAACCTGAAACATTACCAACGCAAATTTCAAGGGCAAAAAGTTAATTTTTATTGCCTTAACACTTTAAAGGGCCATTTTTTTCTGGTAGTTTTATAGTAAAATGATTTTGGGATTGAGATTCATTTAAGAAAAGAAATTCGCTTAGCTTATTCAATGAATATTAATTTGTGCTATTTAATAATTAATTATCAAGTCCCGACACTTCGTTATGGTTTGAGTAAAGAAATTGGAACATCTTGGGGTTTGTTTCATCGAAAAAATTGGCGAGATTTTATGCCAACCTTAAAAAATGCATTTAAAAAATAATGGATTTGGCAATATGCTTACCACGGCATTATAAAGGGTTAAAGGAGTGAATTAAACATTAATAAAAGCTGTATGAAAAAAATTACCCAAGAACTGAGTTTCTGTTTTATTCTGAATTTGCAGTTTTCGTCACAATGTACAAATGGCAAGATACACGTAGATATCACAAAGAGTATTCTAATTATTTACGTGATGCTTTCTATGCTTTTGACTAAATCTTCGAACTACAAAATCCTTTTATTTTTTCTTGGTTTAATTAATTATTTTATACAATCTGGATTTTGAACAGTTTAGAACACTGAAATGTGCTTGCCTTGAATCATTCCCACTCTAAGCCAAAAACTCAACTTTCAGGAATACATGCACGAAAGTTTCATTTTTTCCAGTTTTAAACAACAATAAACATTATTTTTGTATTTTTGATCAATTTTTTCTAATTTTCATTTTAAATGAGACTACTTCTTTTCTAGCGTAGTTTAGTTTTATTCCACGTCCCGTTTTGAAACAACAAGAGGGTTATTTTGGGACGGACCTCGTAATTTTGAACAGCGGTCAGATGACGAGGACGACACCTGAGCTGGCACCCTCTCTCCAAACTTCCACACTACACCAGCGGAAGGACGGTTGACTTGGAGAGTGACTGATCCTCATGTCCCGACGAACACCATTGAAAATTTCGAAATCTATACCTTTTAACCAATTTTTACAACAGATTAATAGTAACCTAATAATCAGTTAAATCAACATCTTATTTATATGTAATGTATCTTCTTCAGAATCAAATTTTTCTTAGAAAAAGTTGCGCCTTTCTTTATAAATTTTATATTATATTTAATTCCTTTTATTTTTCTAAATTTCTACATGAAGTGGATATCTGAATTTTTTTATTGATCAAATAGATTAATTTTGAAAATTACTCTTTTAGTTTGAATACGCTTGAGAAGAAATACTATTATGAAAAGGAAACTTTTTTTACTCTTCAAAAAAGAAGGTGGAGTCTCTTTAAGAGACAGTTGTCAGTGACAACTCAAACTAAAAATACGTGACAACTCAAACTAAAAATACGAAAAAACTACGAGCAACTAAATCAGCGATGATTGACTTAATATGCGTTTCTATTATAAATAGAATTTCTTTAATTAACAAATGGCTTCATTTGAGTTATTTTACAACGCAGAATGTAGATTATTGCTGTTTAAAACTGAATTCTGTTTAATTTTTTTCTTTTAACATAACATTTCTAGGCTGCCATAGTTTCTGTAAATCGCGTGATGCGAAGATCGAAACGTATAAAATGAACGTTATACAGAGCAGGAACATTGGACCTATAGCTACAAAATTTGGTACGTAGTTACTACTTGGGCTGTAGGTATTCAATAAGAAAGGATTTCTCAAAAATTTTTGATTAAAATTTTAATTAATTATAATTAATCGAGTTTGAAGTTTTTCTCAATAACTCCGGAGAAAATTACCTCACAAAAACTATTTTTGTACCATCTAAAAATTCAAAAAGAAAGTCAATTTCATTTCCATACAATTTTTTTCTCTAATTTTTATAACTTTTAAAAAGATAATACTCAATTTATAACAATGCTGTTTATTGTTGTAATGAAATTCAAATCAATTTTATTGTTTTATTAAATCTTTCAGTCCGCGTGCTTTTGCCAATGTTAAAGTTATGAGAAAATATTGTCGGCTTTGGACATTAACTTGAAAGCAGAATTTTGACTTTCTATTTTATTAACATGACTATATTTTTTGGTTGGCTTCCTTCCTGTAAATTGCCTGATGCTTTACGCACAGAATGCAACTGCTGATACAATCAAGACAAACGAATTAAACCTAAAGTATTATCATGCTAAGATGTTTCGGATTAGTATATTAATATCATATTCAAGACTATCTGACAGGGCGTAATAATACATTTCAAAGCGTTCCCTGTCCTTCACCTTGGGTTGTCATTGACTGTAGATGAGATTTAGCGGCTATTCATCAATTTAAAAAGTGTGTTGAGATGTGCAATCCATGAATATTCTGTCACTTTTCCATTGACATTTATTAGTTCTTATTTTGCGCTGATTAAAAAAAACAAGATGTAGAGATATAAACATCATATTCTCTACACATTTAATAATTAAATTTCTAATTTTGGTTATATCTCATCTTGACACCCAACGCACCATTTCCACCGGCAGCCAGTCTTGACCAGAACGAAACAAAGGAACAAAAGGCAACATATAAATTACCTGTGATGTCTCAATTCTTCTATTTTCTGGGACATATATTTGTACGTAAGTATTGTAGAAAAACAGATCGAATGATTTAGTGACAACTGCATAATAACTCATCCCCATTCAGCCGGGACGTGTCCAGGTATGAGGTTAAGCAGGAAAAAGACGGTGAGACAGTAGACAAATTGCCGACCATTCGCCGAACATCTCGCACAAAGCCGTAAGTAGACTGCGTGTCAAATTGTTGATTTATTCCTACCAGTCGTGTTGGTATGAAACATTTTTGGGAAAGATGCATTAGGTTCTGCAAGGTCACATCGACTGCAAGTGGTAAGCCAATCTTTTGCTGATGATGTGGTATTGATATCCATTTTGCTGTCTTGACTTGCCAACGAAAGAAAAAAGAATCAAAAACTGACTTGACTATTGATGGTTCCAGAATCAATTTTATTGCTGACTGAATGGCAAGACAAATTTTTCTAATTGATTTTCGGTAACTTTTTTTCCAACTGCTTGTCGATAAAACGGTTTCATAATTTATTGATTTGATTTTCGGAACTGATAATTACAATTTTGGATATCGCTGAGTGATCTAAATCAGAAAAGCCAATTAGTCAAAGAAGGGTGCTTAAATGAAGAAACCAAAGTATTATCCTGTTTTTTTTAAATATGATATGAAATAAAAGGAAAAGAAAGAAAGTTTCTCACATCAGATCTCTTATATTATGGATAGCATTATGGTGAAAACATATATATATATATATATATATATATAAATCCAAATATGATTAGTATATAATCATACAAAATAAAGTAAACAAGAATTAAATCTTATATCAAAACGTCATTATTTGAACAATACATCAATTTTAAATAAATCTGATAAATTGAAATTACTAAAGATACCATAAACAAAAATCAAGTTTAAACATTATATTTCAACAAGTGAAAGAACACTATTGTTATTAAAAATAATGAAATAGGCAATCCAAGTAAATGGATTTTTCAAAAATTAAAATAGCAGCTTGGCTGTGGACAAGCTTTAGCCAGGTTAAATTAATTTTGCTGTACAAACCATCCCTGTTACTATTGTTGTTGAAAAAACAGAGAGGGTAATATACCCTAAAATGAAAGAATTTAGAAAGAAAAGTCTAATACTAACCCTAACTATAAAGCATGACTATATAAACGACTAATATTCAGGATAAAATATGTAAATATCATTATATTGCACTAAGATATTGCACTAAAGACAGTAAATATATATACAGTATATATATATATATATATATATATATATATATATATTATTTATTTCAATTTAATATCATCACAGGCAACAACAATAAATGATTTGAATAGGAGAGATTAATGAAAAAATCTGCAAACTGAGTTTATTTATTAGTACAAGATTGAGGGAAATTGCATCAGAACTAGCGTTATCGTTGAGATCTTGTATCGAAGTTCAAGATGTAATTCTGAATACTTAAATTTTTTTTTTACATAATTATACATTTAATCATTTACTATTTGAACATCTGTTGACATTATGAAATATTTACAATTGTATTAATTGTTAATAAAATGAAGAATGTTTTAATTTTAGTAATTTATGTTAAATGTGTCGTTATCTTCCAAAAATCACTTGGAAAGGGATGATCTGTTGTATAATTTTTATTTCAAAAAATATTTAATTAGTACTTTAAATAATTGAAACAATTCTACTCCCAAACTACAGAGTGTACATAATTTAAGTTCCCCTGTTTAGAGCTATCTGTAGCGGTAATATTCATCAGAAAGTTTTTAATTTAGAATGCGTCGGTCGTAATAAAAAGAAGAGAAACCCTTCAAAGCAAATAGTACAGGC
>BGPR01000119.1:696563-828348 GCA_013235015.1 Araneus ventricosus | reverse complement strand
GGTCGTAATAAAAAGAAGAGAAACCCTTCAAAGCAAATAGTACAGGCATTGCCACCAGGGAGATCATTACTCTTCCATTCATCTCCAACGATAATCCGTAACTCCTTTTGATTTTCTCATATACTTCCACAATATGCTAGTTTTAAATTTAGAATGCGCTGGTCGTAATAAAAAGAAGAGAAACCCTTCAAAGCAAATAGTACAGGCATTGCCACCAGGGAGATCATTACTCTTCCATTCATCTCCAACGATAATCCGTATCTCCTTCTGACTTTCTCATATACTTCCACAATATGCCGCGCTTCGTCGTATAATGATGAGAGTCGATTATGCATTTCGCTTTAAGCGATTTGGACCAAAATGTGACATTTATCTACGAATTTGGTGCAAAGGTAAAATACTAAAATGCAAGCACATAGCTTCTTGCGTTTATGAGTTGTCGCGCTCACATATACGCGCGAATAGGTATACCGACAGACTGTCAACCCATTGACGAATTTGGTCCAAAATTTTACACCTGTCTATAATTTCAACTCTCTTCAATTACATGCATGAGGAGCCACCGGATGAGTAAGCGGGTGCTCGCTTCCCTAGTGGGTATAGTAATGATGTAGGAGTGACTAAAATCCACTCATATGACGGGACGTACCTCCTGCGGGAGAGATTGGGCCATGGCCGTTTATGCCTATTAGGACTACTCCCTCAGTATCATTTGCCGTCGTGATGACCTTCATTCAATTAAACCCCGGATGCTGAAGCAGAGAGGGGATAGAAAGACTGTCGTTACCCTACCTATCAATAATATATTAGAAAAGAGACAATAAGATTTCATTCATCTAGCTTGTTGCGTTGAGTTATCGTATTTACTTGCATATGGATGGATAGACAGACTTACCATTAACGAGTTTCGCCCAAATATAATAGAAATCTAGAATAAAGATCGCAAATTAAATTTCATTCGTCTAGCTGACTTCGTTTTTGAGTTACTGTACTCACAGGCAGACAGACATAATTCGAAAAATGTGTTTTTCGGTCTCAAGGAAGCCGGATTTTTCGATAATTATAATATTATCTCTTTCTATACTTCGTATAGGAGGATGTAAAAGCTACCATTCAGAATTTTTTCAACAACAGGAATCCTGTTCAGCGGCTGTCATTGTCAACTACTCTTTATAACTCAAGAATAACATATTCAACACTCAAGTGAAGGAAATCCGTTCTCTGAGCTTTCCGAAGTTCTTGCAAGTTCTTACCTTGTCACGACTCACCAACGCTTTTAGATATCCCCTACAGCCAAAATCCCTGGGATTCAGATCTGGGGATGGGGTAGACCAGACAAAGAAAAGTAGCGACAGATAACATCTTTTTCTAAAAAAATATCTTATGGTCGCCTTTCTAACGCAAGTGGCAATGTATTGAGGAGCTCCATTTTACATGAAAATGCATCTTGGGGTGCTGGCTTGCTTACAGGGCTAGAACAACAACTTAACGATGTCCAGATACGAAGTATGTCATCGGACGTCTCAATGTTGATTCCTTCCAGAAATCCAGACATGCTGTAAATACACTTTATTCCGTAACCTTCGTGGCTTTGGTGTTTATATATGACACGCAGTTATCTAAAACAATAACATTTATTTAACGTATACTATACAAACGCATCACTACCAATAACACTAACAATGATACTGATACACAGTGGCGGCTCGTGAGTTCAGGAACGAGGGCTGCAAAAAATGTTTATCAAGAGAATACAATTTTAAAAGCTACTTTATCTCCAAGTAGGCCAAATTTTTTAATTCCAAATCCAGATGTGAAATTTCCTGTTTTTCAAACAAAGTAAATAACCAGCATATGACATTTTCTATTAGCTTTACTAACAAAAATTAAAGAATGTTGATGTGACGAGTCCTCTGACAGAAAGAAAAAAAAATAATCGGAGCTCCACATATTCACTTCCCTCCTTACCCAGTTCACTCGATAACACTCTTTCAAAAATGAATATCAAATAACTCATATGCAGAAAATGCATGTTTAAGCTAAAACATATTAAATACATTTTTTTACTGAAATACTTCAAAATTTTAAAAGTTTTAGAATAGTATTACGTGCTTGAATCTATCGTCTCAACACGGACCGAAAACTCATAAATAGCCAATGAGATAGCAACTTGTGTGAGAGTGAGGAAAAAAAGAAAAATATATTAAAAAGAGCATCTTCCCCGTCTAAGCTAAAGGAAGAAAGCGTTGCTTTTTCATTCCGGATTTTCTGCTCAGTGAACGGATTTCGGGAGGGGGGAGGGCAGATTATTTTGCAACTCAGTCCTGCGTCTCTCTTCGTTTGGATTCATTTTGTGTGCCTTTTTTTCAATTTATTATTATTGTCATTATTTTGGATTTTCGTAAGTCATTGAACTCTGAGAGTGGAAAAGTAAGCAAATAAGATTCCAAACGAAAAATAAAAGTTTTAAAGATAATTTCAGGGGGTGCAGTAGCTCTGCAGCCCTAATGAACGAGCCGCCTCTGCTGATACATGATACTGACAATCAAGAAGAAAATACAATGTTTATAGTACTGAAGCACAGAAGGTAGAAGAAGTTGTATTGCAGGTTTGTACACTAGTTTCAGCTGCCGCACGGGAAATAGATGTCGGCTCTGGTTCCATAGTGGCTAGGGATACCGATCGCCACACCTTCAGATATCCCAATGGAACTTGCAGAATCGAATGAGGTTTTCTTCATCCCCAGCCCGGCACTTGTGCATATTCACCGATATATTCAGATGAATTATCGGGTACTCTCTTCTCTGGTGATATGAAGGTTACATTAAACTACATTTCCAAAAGGTTTATTCACATGTTCGATTGCTTTGTCGTTCTTTCGTAATGTAAACGTAATGGGTCTCAGCTTAATAGATATTAAATAATAAATAGATAAAAAGAAGGTGTGTTAATTAAACTTTGCCATTTAACACTTTCAAGATTGCAGGGATATCTGAGTACAGTCAAAACATTGCAATTTTTAAAAAATTCAATCTTGAAAGGATTAAGTCGTATTTTACTTCAGGTAAGTGCAAAAGCTCGTAGATTTTCGCGCTTAACTAAATTCTTAGTAAGACACGTCGAATGCTTGCTTTGTCAGCATATCTTGTGACATCTTGGTCTATTGAAATGAAGCATTCCTTTTCTGATAGTCAATCGCTATTTAAAAATATCAATTGAAATGTGCATTTAAAAATTATCACTGATGTTTTCGCTTGAGTTGGTAGTTCGAAGCAGAACTTCCATTAAAGGTCCTTTCATGAAATTTGTTTACTGAAAATATACCGACAATATTATTAATTGGCTATAGAGAATATGTAGATAAGAATGATTATGTAAATAGACATCCCTATATGGCTTTGTATGTTGAAGACTATATCACCATTTATATAACAATCACCATATATTTAAGTAATGTATTGCTAGATCTGTACCTAGGGTTGTAGCTATGTATAAATCAAGTCTACTTTCAGTGTCTGTGTACAACTTAGTGTGATTCACTACACAATACCGATTAACTCAAGTATGATATGATTTACACATTAAGTCCTTTATAAACTTTAGCATACAAGAGCAGTATAGTTCTACACAATGCATTATAAAAAAGTGAAGCTTATTCCCAATAAACAATTATAGGTTGTTCCTTATAACCAACTATATGTTCAGTACATGTGTACACCTTAGTATAGTCATTGCACAACACGGATTCACCAAAGTATCGTATGATTAAGACATTAAGTGACTCAGAAACCACAACATCCATCCATATTATTACAGAAAAAGTACGAGAAGAAGATAAATGGTAGAACAGAGCCCATTTTTTCTCTCTTTTTCTGTCCTCTGTTCTTTTCAACCAAGCCTTGTGTTTTGCTGTCTTCCAATGAATGGGATTAAAAGGAAATAAGATCCCATAGCGTACCTCACCAATTTAACTTAATTATTGGGTTCGGTTTCGTTTTCGGGCCCTTCCACCCCTTGGAGAAGACGCCTCCTCCTCCGTACGTTGCGTCAGAGAGTAACGGAACAGCCCCATTTAATTCACTCTTCTGTTTACCCAGGTTAATGACTAGTCTAGAATAGACTGATCCTAACAGTCATTGCGACGTTTAAAAAAAAGGGAGAGGGGAAACTGTTTCCTCCGTCCCCCCACCCTGGGTCCTGCTTCAATGCGTCACGTCAGAAAAATGGGTAAATGCGACCTGGATGGGCACATCCGATTAAGTGATGTGAGGGTGTTTCCAGAGCTTAAGGTTCAAAGGACTGATTAGAAAGAACCTGTCGCTTTCTATATCCGTCACTAATGATAGAGTTGTTTCAGTGGAGTGTTTGAGAATTAAATGTAAGTAGCTAAAAATTACTCATTAAATGCTAAAAAGATTTTTGAAAAATCTTCAAAACAGTGAATTTTGGAAGAAAAAAATCAGTACATTTGTTTTCAATATTTCTATCTGATTTGTAGAAAATCATAATTTTTTTTTCCTTTAAGAAAATATTTACTCTAGGAAATTTTATGCCCCTCCCAAATCATTGTTTGCATATTGCATCTTGAATTTGCAGGGATCATATGTAGATAGTATACTGAATACATAGTTCATTAGCAGATTTTTTGAACATGCTATAGATACAGACACTTCTAGAATATGATAAACAACTACACAGTGAATTGTAGCATCTTTTAGCTCATAAAATCGTATTAAATAGTATTTTATGACTGAAAATTTACTTGTAAAACATCACTGAGGTATCTCGCATTCGAGAATAATATTATCATATCAGTGGAGGCTAAATTTTATTCATTTTAATCATGGTTATATTTATCTTATCACCATCAATTATCATCAAGGGCCTATTCAATATTATGGGTAAGAATACTGCCTCTTAGTTTAGTTATATTAACGTCCCGTTTGAAAGCAACACGAGGGCTTTTTTGGGAGGGAGCAAGCAATTTTGGACAGCGGTCAGATGACCAGGTCGATCCTTGAGTTGGCAACTCACACAAACTTCCGCACCAAACCAGCGGGAGGACCATACTAACAGCAAAGAGAGACTTCCTTCATCGTAAAATTAAATGGGTTACACACGCTAATAAGTATGAAAAAAAAGAGGATATACTAGACATACTACATGTAAAGGATAATGAATTAATTATTCTTCCTTTAATCATGTGCAAGAATTTTTGCTAGAGACGTATAAGAAACATTTAAAACTATTTATGCGTATGAATTTTTCATTCTGATTGCAATTGTTATTTAGTAATTTTAAAAATATTCATGAAATAAATGCGACTGCTATCCAGCTTAAATATGTGATAGCTTCTTGAGTCTCTTTCATGATTGTATGCATACATAAATGTTATGAAGACAATTCAACGGTATGTGCAAAACAATTCGATGATACAACAAATGACACAATGGTAAGAGCCAATCGACGAATAATGATCAGATTTAATTTCTTCCTAGCATCGCTTTCACGTGACACAACATTTTAAATATTTTTTTTTTCTGGAAATTTAAAATATATATCAGGAAGCGAGTATTTCAGTCAAATAAAACTCCCAAAATAAAGCGTTACATCACTTAGTAAATTTTCATAAAATAACGCGCACGAAATGGCCAAAGACCAGACATCATGATTGCAAGTAAGCACCATGGTAGAAAGACTCTATGGTGCAAAAAATAAAAAGTTCAGTATTTTTTTAAATAAAAGTAGAAAGACTGTTTTTTGTTGTTGTTGTTGTTTTACTCTTTCCTTAGACAACTTTTGAAAAAAATCCTCACACCCTTCTCTATCATATTTCATAACTAAAATATTTCTGACAAATTATTAGAAATTTTCAAAGATTGATCTGAATTTCGAATATTAGAGGAGAAAATAAAATTCCGTGTCTGTGTTCTGAATGAGAAAAAAATTTGAACTTTTGATAACGTGCTGCCATCTATTGGTAAAATTAATTACCTCGTAATCGTCTTGAAGTGAGAACATCGTAAGGATAAATCAATAATTTGACTTGCAAATGAAGGGCGTATGAATATTAATTGAAGTGTTTTATTGTTATTACGCTCTATTAAAATTTTTTATGACAAATAAATGAGATATGGCATATGAGAACTTAAATTTATTATTACTAAGTCGCATTAATGTTTCACTTCTAGATTTATAACAACTCACATGATGATAAATTCTAAACTTCTTTCTAATTTATAGCGACTTGTCTCAATTAAGACTTACACTCGAAACTTAAGAGGAAGCCGACCAGCGTTATTTCAGCTCATTTATTCAAATTATGTGCGTATTAAAAATTAATGTAGATATTTATTATTATAAATTATTGCATTATTTGTCGTACTGTAGAAAATATTAACACAAATGTTGTACGATTTGTCGTTTTATTTAAAGACGTTTTTAATATAAACACAAAAAATTTCCTCAATGCAGTAAACTATTGTTGGAAGGATATCTGGATCCCTACCTTCGTATGACTGGTTAATCCTGTTAGTCTGATAACAAAGCATGCAGCTGCTAATGTCTGAATCCTCAATCACAGAACAAGAATAGCATAATCAACTAATCACCTTTTCAAAATACTTTGCATTCCTAAAAGAAGAATATTTAGATATTTTCGCCAGTTATATTTACCTTTGTCTGCAATCGCCTTCAGTCATTTTTTAATGAATGGGTTTACAGATCTGAGGTAAAATATTAGGATAACAACTTGATAGACCCCCCCGCCCCCTCCAGATTTTGGAAAAAATTAAATTTTTATTTCATTTTATCTCCCTAAAGCTAGGAATTATTGAAGAAAAGCAATAGCGTCCGGGAAATCTAGCTAATTTCGTAACTAAATTTTTAAATTTTATTGTCTACCCCTATACTCCTTGGTACTTTTAGGTGTCCCCCACTTTTTGCACTCAATCGCCGCCACTGAATTTTAGTGAGTTGGATCTTTTCTTTGACCATCATTTGTAATTGAAATCCAACTAGTGAAATTGCAAATTACTTTCATGTATCTCAAAGAAGTCCCAATTTGGCAACTGTATTCACTAATGATGATGGTTTTTATAACAAATAAATTATGCGATTCTTCAGATTCACCTAATCATCAAAGTCTTATGAGAAATTCACATATGAATTCTCATATCTTTCTCTCCAAATACACCTTATATAAATTCCATCAAAAATCTTCACATCGATTCGAGAAAATGCGTTGTTCTCACCTGACCAATTGAGGAAAATTGAAGTTTTGTTGGTAAACGCTGAGAGCGCTTTTATCAAGTAGTACATATTGCTGTCAATCCTCGCATTGGATTTTTCTCACAATTTAGAACACAAGATATGAGTGTGCTTTAAATCAATAATTTTAACATGAACTTCTTAAGTTATATCTGATTTTTGAAATATTTCTTTAATTTATCTTGTTTTAACTACTAACATCAATACGAGCATATTACTAAGGAAAAAAATAAGACTACGTGTCTCTTAATCGTATGAGACACTAGAAACCAGTTTGAAAAAGACAGTCTTAGGAATTAGTTTGAATATTAGCTAATTTTGATATTTAATAGTTTTCTTTGAAACATTTTGAGATAATTATGAAATTATTAAATCTGATTATGAACACGCCGTTCTTGAACAGTTCCTAGAACAAAGAAAGTTAGTGACTTTTCTTATATTTCGTTTAAGTTAATAATATATAGTTAGTATAGACAGTATTGCTATATATATCAGTATAAAAAGTATCTGAAGATATGACGACTGACCTCACAGCGAATGGTTGGAAATTTCAAGCGAAAAGCTAAGTATTGTACTCAACACCGAAATGAAAGTAATAATTTCTCTACGACTTTAATAGCAACAGGGGAAAGAGGACAAAAAATAAATATTTGATGTCCGGCTGATACAATATATAAATAAAAATATCAATGTTTTCCTCACACATCATTGTGCACTGTTGAGGTGATATTTCCGTAAGTCACGCATTTGTTTCTTTTGGTATTTTAATTATTTTGTGGAATTTATTATAGATGCTAAATTGTTTCTCAGATTAGTAGGAAGCTTAACTAAAGCATATTTTAAAGTAAGAAGCACGTTGCTATTGCCTCACTATGGAGGTGGTTAAACGCCAACAAAAGCTGCTTCTCAAGTCAAGTTATTGGTTCGAAAACGATAGTTACAAGTTCGAGCATCATCGTATTATTAATCAAGATCGTTTAGGTGATTATCAGGTCAACCGCTTGCTTGAGTGGATATTGTTAACATATAGCATGGATAAGAAAAGTTTTCCCCTGTATATAGTAAAAGCATTCCCATTTTAATACTTTCAAATATCAGAAGTAATGACGGTGGCATGCAGGATATTTCAACACATACGAGCATCATCGTTTCAGTCTGTTATGTCCAACAAACTTACATATAAAAAATGTTCAGGTATTTAAAATCACAATCCATTCCTTGTGGCAAAAATTATATTTGTAACAATCGCAGTTCATATCGTCACACTACAATAAGGATAGAATTGCAGAATGGATGCATAAGAAATTAATCTCGTTCTCACACATTATTTCGATGAAGTTTTAGAGAAAAGTAGAAAATAAGACGATTCACGTAAGTTTCGTATTCAGCAAATATTCAACTTTTTAAGCGGTTATGAACAAGAGGTCATAAATTTATCCATTTTTAGTTATAATAGAAATAGATAGCAAATTAAAAACAAGGACAGTAACATTAACGCCACTGTATACCCCGAGTTTGGAACCCAAAGGGTTCCCTGTCGGTTGAATGGATATACATGGAAGGAAGTGCTTACCGTGCTCCTGTAGGGAGACATGATTGATATCACATCTGTCCTTGCTTCCGTTAAGTTGTCCTGACCCCCCTTGCGATGTGTCCAAAGGCAACAGAGCACAGAGGCTTTCTTGGATGAATGTAGTTGTACACAAACTGGCCATATGGGGAATCGATTGGATTTACAGGGTCAAAGGGCATAATTTAATTTTGAAATGATGGATAATAATTAGTTATGGTATGAGGAACAACACATTACAATACACTTGACATGAAATTGGCAAGAAAAAAATGATAGTTTAATATTGGGAAGGATAATAGACAAGTAGCACAAAGAACAGCTTGTCATTATAGGGGATGTCTGTTTCAATGATTTGGTGGCAAGGTCTTAGCACTGACTTCGACAAATCGTTGGTTAGAGACAGACTCCCCCAAGGATCTGCCTCGGTGTGGCTTTTATTGGCGTTGAATTTGTTATGATGGATCGAAGGCTCTCAAGCCTGTGTCGTGTGGCAGTGAGGAGAATAGAATACCAGCCCACTCGTTAGCCTCGTCACTCGACCATTACTATAAATTGCGAGTTCCGTCTAACTAATGTTCATGTAGTTTCAAAGCTGGTCATTTTACGAGCAAATCAAATCATTTTTCAAAACGTCTTTTATCAATGTTTCGCTTATTAATATTTTACACGTTTACATAAAACCAGATTAAAAAATTGCTGGTATTTTTTTGCTGAATAAATACATTTTTAGAAAAAAAATGGGCAAAAAAACAGAACCAATCAAAAATTAAAGAGAAAACCTTAACTGCTCCCAATGAAATACTTTTTATGCACTTGCTAAATTTTACAGATGCTTAAAATTATACATCAGTCATTTCTTCATCAATTTTTGCCACAATCAAAGTCCTAAAGTTAAAAATTACAGTTTACTTAGACTAGAGACGGAGACAATACGAATAATCAGGCCAAAGATTCTCTTTCGCTGAGCGACCCTGAAATATTTTCCAAGAAGATTAAATCATATTGCTCATTTCTGCGGTTTCCACTTTTAATGAATGCAAATAAGATTTGTTATTTTTATGAAAACAAATGATTCATTATTCAACGAAATCAACCTCTATGCTTGGCCTACGATGGTTGTAAAAACTTCTTGACACCCACCAAGATCTCCCCACTACCCACCCCATGTAATGTTAATACCTCTATTTTCACCCTCTCCTTTTGTCTCAAAGAACGCTCCATCACTGAAGACGTGTGGAATAAGACAAACCTTGATGTGTTAAAAGGGGGCGGTCCCTCGTGTAATGGAAATAACCTTCATCACCCTATCAAAACGCCTCGAAACAACACAAGTAATAGCATTAAGATGTTATCTCGAACAGCCAGATAATGGGATCTTTTGTGTTGATAGCAGCCACTACAGGTGATGAAAAGGCACTGAGAACCTTTTAGCCAAACATTTGTTCAACCATCAGACCAGGATATTAGATTTAATTTCTTCTTCGGAAGAAATAAATAAAAATTGTTTTAATATCTTTGGTCTCCAGCAATCATTTACAGGGAACCATCCCTGTAAAATCTGAATTATAATTTAATGGAAAAGGTAAAAAGGCCAGGTATGTTGTGTAAGGCGATTTTATCAATGGTCGCGGACATCTTTGAAGATTTTATGAACTGTAACTGTGTTTCGTTATGAGCACCAGTCATTAATATTTTGAGAGACCTTTGTGATCACTCGGTTTTCCATCATTCTTCGTAATGTGATATTACAGAGAATATTTCTAAGATGTTTAAATTGGGTGAGGGATAGGCTGGCTTTTAATTAAACTTATTTCATCACTTCGCAGCGATATTTCTTTTCTCTCTGGGTGTATTGTGGTAGCTGCAATTTGATATCAGTTTAAAATTTATCACGTGCTCGAAAACAACAGATCTTGAGTAGGATAGAAGCATAATAACACTAAATCATTCTTTTTGGACAACAAATTTGTTGTCTTTCGTGAAATAGGAAATGGACGTGGTATGTCAGATTGAAAGAACTTTATTAATAGAAAAAAAGTCTTATGAGTTAATGGATAGAATCCTGTTCTCATATCAAAGTAATCGACTTATAAAATGTATCATGCTACATGTTTATAACACTATTATTCTTTGATTTTTGAATATTGTTACTAATTAGAGTTACACCGGATTATTTCCGGAAATGTCAGTCATCTCGTGTATTTAGAGCTGAAATCGTTAGGATTATCTTTGTATTCACTGATCAAGCTAATTGGAACAGAATTTCACTTCATCTCCCTCCACTTATAATCAGAGTGATCTTTTCAGGTATCCGAACACGTTGAAAAGTCGATTTTCGGCAAAAATTCCCATTTTTTTTATTTTTGATGTTTTGGATAGTTCATTCATTTACCTTTCTAAAACTTATTTACTTTTGTCGGTACGTTAATTAGAAGATGAGATATTAATTGTTTTATAACAAACCGAAAACCGGAAGTGGGCGCTTAATTAACCAGAAGTTGTCATTTAAAGGAACAGAAACCTGTCAAAAATTCTTTTAAACTGCATTTTTTCAAGTTAATATGATGTTAGTATATTTTTAGGAATTTTTTTTAAAGTTTGGAAACTTTATTTAAGCGCGTGGCAAAACTAAAATTTGATTTTTCTCAAAACTAGATTTTATGCATAATTTTCACACTTCAAACACGATAACTCAAGATATTATTAATCGATTGTTTTGAAATTTTGTGAACACTTTCTTCAAATGTTTCTCTAGTGAATGTACTAGAATAATATATATTGTAACAATACTTTTTTAATCATGGTCTTTTATTTGAAAAATGACACAAAAAATTTGCTGAAAATCTTATAATGAATGTTCGATTAGCTCTAAAATTTTTATTTATCCAAAGAATGTTAAGATTCTAGTACAAGCACTAGTTCATAGTATGTAGTTTATTTTAGTATTAGTTTTATTTGAATTATTACAAAAGTTTGACCTCTAGCATGTTTGAAGTTTTTGAAAATTTTCCCTAAAAAGCAGCACAAATTTAGGTTTTTGAAAATTCGTAATAATTTATACTCAAAAAGAATACTCTATTATTAATATTTATAAAGTTCAAATCTAAAAAACATATTATGGTGTTTCTATATAACAATTTTTAAAAAAATTGCTCCGAACGTGTTCGGATACCTTAAGCAGTTAGGTGAAACTTGTGGATCAATTAATGCAATGTTTCCATTCATAACAAAGTATTAACGTAAATCTGTTACATTTTCGTGATAATCACGTTAGCACTATCAATCCTATGTGATATGTCCAGTTAAAAGATCTTCTCAATAGAAAAAATCTTATGAATTAATGGAATCAATCCTGTATTAGAAGTGTAAAAGAAGTCGACTTATGAAATGTGTCATGTTACATTCTTATAGCAATATTATTCTGTGATTATTGTTAATGATTACAATTACAGTAGATTATTTGGAGGAAATGTCAATCATCTGGATTATTTAGAGCTGAAATAGTTTGGATTATCGCTGCATTCACTGATCCAGCTACTTGGAGAAGAATTCCATTTCATCTCCCTGCTCTTATTATCAAAGTGATCTCTTAAGCAGTTAGGTGAAACTTACGGATCCATTAATGCAATCTTTCCACTCATAACAAAGTATTAACGGAATTCTGTTACATTTTTGTTTGTACTAAGCGCGAAAGCATAATAAATCCTTTGCAAGTTTTTTTTATAAAAACATTATTTGTGTTCGGGGGCTGAATCATAGATGAAAGAATTATCCTATCAAATCTGTACTTTATAACAGCTCTAATTACCAATCATTCTTCAGATGTCCCATCCGTAATTTATCCATAGAGAAAAGCAGAGCTTTGATGGTAAAAAGACAAGAAATGCGCAGCTACATGGTGGAATATTTGTCAGAATTGGTGCAAGAGATGTGTGTTCCTAATCTAACTATTAATAAATACATATAACTATTAATAAATACATTTTTGTTGTAGTATTTTTGTTATAGTTATTTACCCAAACTAAACCCCCTCGATTAATTTGTGATATTCTGACTATCCTGTTTTATTTTTGAAATAATTTTAGTAAAGGTATAAAAGAAATACACTTCTCATCCGCAAAAAAATGTTTATTATGCCTTTTTTTCATGTGCTATCGAGGCCCACTTAATTCTTTAAATGAATGAAAAATTCCATAATATCAATTTCATTGGTTGCATAATTACACTTCTGTTTCGAGCTGTAATCCTGTTGCCGAATAAACTATTTTCTACTCAAAACCTACAAAAGCAAAGGTAATTCTTTAACAGCCACATTTTTACTTTTTTGTAAGCAATTTATTAATGCATTCATAAACATCAGAATATTTCTTGCCTCTTTTGCTTTAAATTAAATAAAATCAGGAAAAAGAAAACGTGAATCTTGGAAGACATGCTTTAAATGTGAACATTTTGTAGTGGTATATACGTACTTTGCAAAATATTATGCATAAATGATTCAGAAAGTGATAATACTATGCGAAATTTTTACGTCTTGTTATGGGGAGATATACCGCATAATGTCAAGAATGATAGGACGCAAATATTAATCGTTGGATTAGTTATTATGGATTATTTAATAAATAAGTTTATTTTATAGTTTATTTATAAATAGTTTTATTTTTTGATGCTAAAAATGAAAAAAGTAAATAAACACTAATATTAAATTGTAATTCAGATTTAATTGGCTCGTCAAAAATATACTGATTCTCTGGGTAGATTTTTGCAGATGTTCACTTTATTAGTTTACTTTCAAAGTTGATATATTCGAGGGGAATAAGAGATTTGTTGTCGTTGCGAAACCCCATGCTAATGCCCCCATGCACATTTCAATATCGGCATGATATCTAAAGTTGGTCTCAATGTTCGCAAGAAAACTCCTTACAAACCGGAATATTGAAAATCCTATTTACATTTCTTACCGTATCTCATTTACCATTTGTTACATAATTCAGTATGAAATTTCATAATTATTCCTAGTTCTTGAAAATTTATTATATCAGTGGTTTTGCGCAATTTTTGACGCAAAGTATTTTTAGTACTCGTTTCTTTTATTTTCAATCGAAGGTAGGGCGTATCATCAAGCGTTAGGTTGATAATGTGGCCTCTTTATTTTCAAGTCCGACTCGTAAGTGGTTTTTTTGCAGTGCCAAGAAGAAAAGGATAAGTTTTTAAAATTATTTTTCAATTGATTTGTTTGCATTTGACAAATATATTAGTTAATACAATTATAAGTGTTCTTACATAAGTGTAAATACAATTATAAGGAGTTTTACATATTTTTAGATTTTGAAAGGGTTATTTTTGCATTTCTTCCCTAAACGTAAATTTTTCAGGAAGGATTTTTTTTAAATTTTCCAGTTGATTTCACGGTATGCAATATTAGTATACAAAATATTATTGAAAAAGTGCGACTTGTGCATTAATGGGTTAGTGCAACAACGCAATAACCAAAGATAGTCACCAAGGTTATATGTTACAGTATTCATTTTTCAGTGAATTATATCAGTGTATTAGTTATTCAGTCATTATCACAATGCATATAAAATACCTGTATTAAGTGATAGCATACGTTATTCTATATTGGCATTTTTTTATTGAAGCATCTTCTGTTCAACTGAAACACTCAATTAGGATTTGTTCAGTACGATTCAGATTATGTTACACGCCATTATATAAAATTATTTTTATGTGAAAGAAAAAAAGTGTTATGCGCTCTAGTATAAAGATGACTAATACTTACCTTTGACTGAATTATGGTGATGATAGATGATTTAGTGGTAAAGAATTTTTCTTTTAAGATCACGCAAAATCATTACCAGACCAGTGAATTTATCTTTAAAATATGGAACTGAAGAGACTGGCGTATTAGTGTCCCACCAATCCACACCACCATCAATCTCACATCCTAATACTTTCACTGCCATGCTATGTCTGTAGTACATTCACCAAAATTATGTATAAAGTTAGCACGTGATTGGCTATTCACACTTGACCAAGAGCCTGATGCGAAAATTAATTTTAAAAATACATTTTTAATTTAATTTTCGCATTCACTTGCATGAGCTATGGCAGGCCAGGTTCAGTTCTCCCAGAAGAACATCAACTGTTCGTAGAACACTCTTTGATCAGCTGAAAGTGAATCTACTAGCCTTTCTTGCAAGTGCCTAATAAAACAACGAATCCATTGCTGTCAGAATTTCAGTTCATTCAACACGCGTTATTCTAGGTATAATAATAACAAAGGATTACTCTTTTTATCTTTCCAAAGTTTTATTCATATATAAGCTCACTGTTCTACAGTAGGAGGGGGTGTAATGTTTACCACAACCATGTCTTAAAGTTTTTTTTTTCCACCATCTGATGCAACATCCTCCGTAAGAAACAAAAGAGGTCATATTGGTTGATATCGGGGTTCATTTAATTTTGTTTTTCCTCAACCTTCAGTTTCTGTGCGAATTATTCCAATCCTTGGATCCTGAACTGTCATCGGCGCATCCTGCTGCCTCAAAAGTGAAAGGTACGCCCCCAGTTCCTCTTTAATGAACCACTCCCGCATACTGAGATGTCGCGATCGAGAGATGGGGTGCGGCCAAGTTGCTGGCAGTTGAGGGGTGGAGGGTAGCCACATAATTTGCTCTTTAAGACACTCTTTATAAGCGTATTAGAGGGGTTTTAATGGACTTCAATCTGATGAGAGACAGCACGTGGCCTTACCGGTGGCGCCTCTTTCACTTTACATCACATCAGCTTGATATCTTCCTAATTTCTTTTTATCAGCAGTAAGATTTTCAGATAGCTGATCCGACTTGTATATGCTAAAGTAATTGACGTTGAGTAATATTAGGGAAGCAATACAGGATAACGTTTAATGCAATTGTTTAATCACAGTCTTATAAAAATGCATTCATTTATAAAGCTAAATTATGCGTCCTCACCCCAAGTTTATAAGCAGAGTTTATTGTATCTATATAATTGCTTTGTGTACATTATTATTATTTAACGCATAATGCAATGGTTAAACAATATACACTTTAAAAAACAAACGATGAGATACTGATAAAAATTTTGATTATCTACTTGAATATAAGAAAATAACAGTATAGAAATAATACTGGATAATGGTTGATGCAATTATTAAAACATAAGAAAAATGTATTAGAGAAAATGTATTCATTTATAAAACTAAATTATTTTTCCTCACTCCAAGCTTTTAAGTACAATTTATTGAATATATAATTATTTTGTGTACATTATTATTATTTAACGCTTAATGCAATGGTTAAATAATAAACTATTTAAAAGACAAATGATGAGATACTGATATAAGTTTGCATAGTTATAAAAAAGAAAGTAATTGACGTAAAGTAATATTATAGAAGTGAAACTGGATAGAGTTTGATGCAATTGTTGAATCACAGTCTGAAAAAAATCCATTAACTTATAAAACTGAATTATGGGTCCTCACTTCAAGTCTTACGTAGAGTTTATTTGAGTACATAGACGCATTAAGTAATGAATGCATTAAGAAACAAATGGTGAGTTACTGACAGAACTTTCGATTATGTAAGCCTATTTAAAAATAATTCTCATTTGAGTTTTATAGCCTTCCTATTTCGTTAATATGCTAACGGATCACTTTGTGAAATAAATCTACTGAAAGAAACATGCTGAAATTTCTGTAAATTTGATGAAATTTCTTTAGCTTTCAAACTATCAGACAAAATTAGACATACGTAAAGGAATAGAAATCTTTTTGAACTTTGAGGAGTATATTTTAAAAAATCTTTATTTATGGTTATTTTAGTCGCTTCTGTCTGCAATTTGCCTTTTAAAAGTGTGGAAGTTATCTCTCTTTCCTTGGTACCGAGATAATTATACTATTATTATTTTCTTTTTCATAATCTTTACTCGTCCATCTTTATCTTTATATTTTAGATCTACACAGCTCCAGCTTTTGACCTTTCTCTTATAGGGGCATATTGTAACCAACGACTGCACCATTTGTAATATTTAATAACTTTCCGAAGCCTTTTCAAAACGGAAACGAACGTAAGTGTAACATTCTTTGATAAATAGCACTTCACACTCCAGGTAAATTGACCACCCACGTTGATCTGAGGATTAAAAATGGATCTGAATGTCTTCTTTTGAGAAGTGTGACTAAAGTGTGGGGATAATGAGCAAGTTATTAACGGGAATACTAGAAATATTCTCTGTAAATCACGCACGTCTGGATGCATCGTTCCATCTTCTGACGTCACAACGACCTTTCGACTGTTGCCATTTTACGACAGCCTAATAGCAGCAGTTAAATCGGATTGGCACAAAGCTATTCGGGACAAGAACTCGGAACGAATTAAGAAAAATGGCCATTGAGTTCTTTGAGTGAAATAATTCATTGTTTTGAGCCACACTTTTTATAAAGGAAATTTTTAACGCGTTTTTAACCAAAGCAAGACGAGACTGATTTAACAACGGAATTACATATAAAAAATTCGAATTGTTAACCTGCTTTTTTGTACTTACCTTAAACTAGTTCTCATATTTTTTCGGTTCAAATTCTAATTTTCATTTAAAATAACAAGCCTTTCTGAATAATGAAATGCCCAATTTTTGTGTTGATATCTTCAAACACAATGGGTTATTAATTTATTTTTCGCAATACTGAATTTTAATTTTTAAAATAGAAAAAAAATGCAATATAGGGAATGAAAAGGAAATTCAAAAATCCAAACAAAGCTCAGAATATTTAATTTGGTTGGGAAATTTTCGACCATTTGCTTGTAAATTTGTATGAGACAAAATATGCGAAAGAATAAAAAGAGACGCTTTGTCATTTTGTCATCAAAAAGGAAGCAAAAGACATCTACTTTTTCCACTTTGTGCTATGAAGAGATAACTTGAATTACACTTGGTTTAAAATGTGTTGATATAGTTGCGAACGAACACATACTGTGATAAGAAATTTTTATGTGCGTACCAATTATAATACCCTAAGTAATTCATTTTGTGAATTAAATTAACGAATTTTGCAAAATAACCATAAATAAAACATACTCATAATAAATAAAGAATACAAAGAGAAAATAACATGGAATGTTTTCTTCATTATTTATTCTTTTTGTCGATGTCTACTTTTATAAACACGCAACTTTTGGGGATACTTTTCCCTCACCAATAATTCAAAATGTAAGAAAGTATTTTATGATTTTTATTTTTATATATTTTTATCTTCAATATTTTTTTTTTCAAAAAAAGTCTTCAAGATAAATATCTTCATGCTTTTTTTATTTTGAAGAGACTGAACAGAGTGGCATGCATGTTTGATACGTATTTCAAGATAGTAAGGTTATTTTCGATGAAAATGCAGAAGGTGAAATGAATTAAAAAATAATTATTAACTGGAACTGTATGTGGCTTGCAAACTGTGTCACGAGTTGGCTTTGATTGTGCGCTCTATCCAATCCACATAGTAGGGTACCAACGTGTATATTCCAGGCGATTCCTTGTCAGCACATATTGAGCCACCTGTAGACACTATGCCAGCAACATGCCAAATATTCTTATCATCAGTATACACTAATGGACCTCCACTGTCACCCTAAAAAGATAATTAAGGAAATTGAACATGGATACAATTATATTATCTAGACTATTTTACCTGAAAAACCGTAATGCATTTGTGAGCTAACTTTGAAACGAATCACTTATTCGACTCTCCATATTGCTAAATTATTTAAATTATTTACTAATAACTTACTTGTTATTAATTTTGACATTATTAAATTAAGTTTGATAAATATTGATAGCATAAAATTCATAGCATGTTATAACATTGTATAATTTAGTATTTAAAAGCCGTCACTAAATAACCAATTTTTTAAAAAATTGATTTCTTTTTATAAAATATGTAATGAATAAAAAATTTACTTGCACCAAAGAAAAAACTAATTTGTTGATGTTTTCTGATATTTAAAGTGGTATTTAAAATTTAGACTAAGATGCCAAAATATTAAATGATATTTTTGAGGGGAAAAGAGGTTACAAAAATGAAAGTAATGTGTTTAAAATAAATAAATAAATTTTAATTGATTGTCCCATTAATAAGAGAAAATCAATTTTTAAAATTATCTAAAAATATAGTTTTATGAAAGTATAACAAGATTAACCCAAGTAACAAAGTAAAATAATGTTAAAGATGAGAAAAATTTGAATTTTCCTTTCGACGTTACAAAATCCATAATTTTTAGTTCTGTAATTTAAAACTTAGAAAATAAAATAATTCTTTCATCTTGAAGTAGATTAATCATCTACCCATTTGATTTATCATTTCAAATTGAAATAATTTTTTACTGTTTATTTAGTTTGCATTTTGATTAGATGTCGTTTTAAATCTCATGATTTATTGAGTTTGCTATTTCTTGCTAATCTTTTTTTTTTGTCTCATTCATTTACTACTTAAAATTTTTGTTCAAAAATTTTTTGGTACTGCTTCTTATGCATCGAAAGTTGTTATGTTCTCGATTTCATCAATTCAATTTCCTTCTTTTATTAGAATGCAGTATTAATTGAAAGAATACATTCTAATAAAAAAAGGAAATAGATTGATGAAAGCGAGAACATAAAAACTTTCGATGCATAAGAAGCTGTTCTGAAAAAAATTTATTCAATAATTTTTCGGAATAGATTCTTATGATCGAAAGTTGTTATGTGTTCTCGCTTTCATCAATCTTAACTTCACTTACTTGATTAGAATGTATTCTTTCAATTAATACTCACTCTGTAAGGATGAAGTTATTTTTACTCTGGAAGTCTATACATGAAAGCACAAAAAATACAGCTGTATTTTAGCAATCAAGTGTTTATTCTCGCATCTTTTAGACAGCAATTAAACTTCTTCAATATTGTAAATTATTAGAATATTTGCATGAATGCATCAATTGAAGTAGGTAATAAAATATGAAAAGTCTGTATAAAAAATTGCTATTGAAAGTTCAGACATATTTTTAAAATGAAAAAAAAACCAATATGTATTTTGAAAGTTTTAAACAGATAAAAGATGAAACTTTTTTAAGCGATTAAAAAATGTTACGCTAACTATCTAGCATCACGTATAGAGATGTGTATGGCGAAAGTCAGAAATTACTTTTCTATTAATAAAGTGTATAACAAAGAATTTTATCGCACATCGTTTGAAATGCTGCATTGGAAAAATGTTAGAAATTAACATACATACAATTTTTTATTATGAAAAAAAATCAAATGGCTTAATATTACTCTCTGTACATTCCGGCTATAAAACAAAGCTTATCGAAAGTATAATTATTCGATTTGCAAAATAAAACATCAAACTCAAAAATTTCATGAATGAAATACATCTTCTTAAAAATTATCTCAATCTTTTATAACTTGTTATTTTTTGTAATTGTTTCGAAATTAAAAATTATGTGAATTTTAAACTATTTTAATATAATTTTTATTTTATGACCAACCAGTATTAAAAAGAAATTTTTCATCAGTCAATGATTTGTTAGCTCTTCAGATAATAATTAGGTGTATACAAATAATTTTTATCAGTTGTTTCATTAATTGATATTTTCCCATTTCAGATGTTTTCAAGATGTTGTTGAACTTCACCAAATCAAATTATGCTCTAAGAAAATCCTTTGAATACAGTTTTGAATGCAATTCAGTTTCTGTGGCAAATCTTATAAAATATTTTTTAGAGTATTAATTTTTATGAATGCATTTTCTTCTTACCTGGCATGAGTCGTGTCCACCATCGGCATGTCCTGCACAAACCATTGTTGGAGCCACATCCAGAAACCTGTGCCACTTTCGACATTGTTCTAGTGACACAATGGGCACAGGGGCTTGTTTAAGTTCCAATTCATAACCTGTGCCTATATTAAAGAAAATAAACTGTCTTTTAACTTTTGTCTTTTTCCTTCGAGGGCATGTAATGTGCGAGATGAAGCACCAATATTTTTTGTGCTTAAGTGCGGGTTTTACCGAGAAAGGTGTGGGACCTCTAGCAACTTCCTAGCTCCCTACCACTCACACTAGGGTGTCGTTGTTTTTTCTTTAGTACTCTTTTGATGTACGTGAGGGGCGCGTTAATCTGGTAGATGAGTTGCTCCAAATTTTTGTATTTTTGATTTCCTAAATTTTTCTCAATATTTCTTTTATATACCTTCAAAAGTTCGTATACCTGTGTCCCAGTTCTTAATTCAATGATATTGATCGTTATTTCCAGAATTTTGTTTCAAAAATGTCGAATTATTTCAGGCTCTCGAAGACAACAGTTGTCATTGCTGAAGAACCTTACGGGTAAACAAACGTCAACTCCCTCCTGAAGTCCTGGACATTTTTTTAGTTGAAATTGCAAGGAAATACAAAAAACATTATTTGGAAACGCAAATATAGCTTTGTAGGACCGAATAGTTCAGTTTGATGAGATTTTCCTTAAACCTCAGCTAAATGATGAGTCGCGCCCGAACGTGTTAGCATTTGTATTGCACCAGACCGAAGGTTAAAGTGGATTGCTTCTTAACTAACCTTTATTGTGTATATTTTGAATTTTTAGATACTACATTTATTGAAACTTTTTTATTTTCTCGTATACGAAGATCCAATGAAAAATTGTTTTGATCGTATAAAAATCCGACCTCGAGATTTGATGCAAATCTACGTTTTAGACCTCCTTGAGTCCAAAAAAAGTTTTTGAATGCAATTTTTTGTGTACCTTCAATTTTTAATGCAAATCTTATAAATGTGCAAGGGCATAATGTATAATGTCCTCCGACCTCGAGGTTTAATAAACTCCAAGTTCTAGACCTCCTTGAGTCCGAAAAACAAGTTTTTAAATGCAATTTTTTTTGTGTACCTTCAATTTTTATTGCAAATCTTATAAATCTGTAAGGAAATAATGTTGAATGTCCGAATGAAATAATGTCTGTCTGTATGTCTGAACACGATAATTCAAGAAGCAGCAAGCTAGAAGAATGAAAATTCGTATGTGGACTTTATACCAAAATTGTAAACATGTCGAATTTTGGTCGAAATCAGTCAAAGAAAAGTTCATTTTGTCTGTCCATCCGTGACCATGTGAATATCAAAAACGCAATGAGCCAGATCAGCGGTTTCCAACCTTTTTTATTGTGCGGACCACTTGTTGTGTAAAAAAAATATGTTGAGACCCACTAGCTAAATATAAAAGTAAAAAATATGTATAAACATATATATTTATATGTATGTTATATGCACGTATATGTCAGCAATTAGTAAAGCTTACTGTGAAAGGAATAAAAATACGTTGTTTTATAAAGCAAAAAACGAGTGAAGACTCTTGAAGCTTCCCTGACTTCGACTCTTGACTAGCGTTCCGCGGCCCACCAAAATTGTAGATGTGTATCAAATTTTGGACCAAATCCATTATTGAGTTGGCTGTCTGTCGGTATGTCTATTCATGCGCATGTGAACGCAATAACTCAAAAACTCAGATCTTAGATGCATGAATTTTAGCATGTGGTCCTCACATCAGCATAGTAGGTCACTGTGAAATTTTGGACCACATCGTGGTATGGGTAAAGGTAATTTTCTAAAATTTCTAGTCGATTATTTTCTATCCCGATGCGTGCTTATTGTAAAAGTTGAGGATACCCACTCATTTAATCATGCAAAACCACAAAAGCAGTTACTCTAAAAGCGAAATGTATGGTGCATATTAATTCTGGAACTACTGTGAAACCATAGCAATTACTGTTGGTTTCAAAAGCGAAACTTATAAAAACAAAAACAAAAAATCGTCTGATCTACAATGATTCTCTAACTGATTTGATGTGGATAATAATAAAATTAGGACATGCGTTCGTTAATTGCGATTTGCGTTATACATGTTTTATCTTGTTTACATGTTGTAGCAAAAGTTAATATTTAAGTTGCAATAAGATTATTATATTGCAGAAGAAACCGACAAGAAATAGGAACAGGAATAAATCTTTTAATCATAAACATCTGCAAAAAAAGCCAGAAAGCATCATTGTTCCGTGAATTAGGAATCACCATTATTTCAAGTCTAAATGTGTTAGTATAAGTTACACTTATTCAATAAGTTTGATACATCATAGCCTAATTTAGCCTCTGCAACATGTTCTAAGCCGATTAAGCAAGCGATCCAGTTAGTTGCAATGAAGTTCAATAGATGTAAAATAGTTAGACACTTACCATATGTATCTCCCCATCCAGTCACGTAACAAACTGTTCCAATAGGTATAGTATAGTTTGCAGGTGGTAAGCACACCGGAGAGATGTACTTTGTAATTGCTACTGGAGCATTCAACTTCACAAGAGCAAGATCGTGCTGTTTCCTTTGCAGCCAAGGTATGGAAAGCTTGTGGACAAATGAAATCATATTGAGAAATCGTTCTTTGAAATATAAAACTTATTTTTAAAATACAAAATTTATTTAAACATTTGCATCGTAGAAATGAGGCAAATGTCAAGTCCTTAAATCCAAATCCTTTACAAATTCGATGTTGATGAGAATATTAAAACAATAAGCAAAGCATACTTCATCCTGCTCAGAGAAGAAAGAATCTGTTAATGGCATTAGATAAAATTAACAATTAAGACATTTAGAAAACATACCCTTGTTTCGTTGATATTATATTTAGGATGAAGGTGTATCGATTCCATATATCGGAGTTGTTCTGTCTCTTCGGGAACGAGGCGGAAGTGCTTCCCAAACAAGACATTCCAGTTCCTGACTTCTAAATTACCTCTGCGAATTTTTGAATAATTAACATTAATCAACAATTTTGTAGAAAAATATGTAAATAACAGAACTAAAATAGCTAAAAGTAAACATCATATAACGCAATCATTTTGTATGAATAATAGCCTTTACTTATTCAAAAAGCAATTTTATAAACATTAAAACTTTTGACGTTCAATTTATGAAAAACATACCTCATTTTCTAATTCAATCACAACAAAAATTTCAATTTAAGAGGTATTGATGTGACATCTGCGGTTTCGTCAATGGCAAATGCTTAATTCTTTCTATTTTAGAAAACACGTTTTTAATATATTGTAGATTTTCGATAATGTTTAAGTATTAATTTTTTTAGTATTAAGTTGAAGAATTATTTCAAAATTTCTGAACGTCCAATTCACGATTTGTGAAGTTTATTATGATGGTTTAAATGATTTTAGGTATGTACATCCTATATGCAGATTATTGAACAAATTTAATCTACATTTACTACCGTTCTGTAATTTAATTAAAAATCTTTAAAATATTCTATTATTGATTTTGGTAACATTATTGTTAGTTGAATGGATTTTACGATAGCATGTCACAGAGATCAAAATGTCTGCTGTTCTTCGCTGTATAAATTCTCTGCTAGCAGAAGTGGAATTGCCCAGGTTGGATAACCAAATATTTATATTCCGAATATTACGATTTCGGATGAAGGAAGTGTCATTTATGCGAAATGGTGGTATTTTAAATTACAACAACAGCGTACCCAAAATATTCTTTTGTTAATATTCAATAGGTTAATGTGTGTACATTTTCCACTCTAAATTACACAAAAAAGTGGAACACTATTCTCAGTTTTCCTATAAGATCTGTGGCTTTGAGAGTGTGTGATCTATCATGCAATCAGTGTGAGATGAAGACAGTTAAAAAAGTAGAAAGCAAATTTTTCTCAAGAGGAAAAAAAACAACAGAAAGCTTAAAGACGATCACAAATTTCCTAAAAGACGAGAAGAATCCAAGTGGATAAGGCCAGGAAGACATACTTTAGAAGAATTCTATAGAAGGCACAATAATGAGATTCACAAAGAACTTTGGAAGGGCCGAATTTGAACCACCTGAACATTTTTTAATGTACAGTGATAGAGATAAAATTTTAATAAAGAAAAAGTAGTATTTTTTTGTAGTTGATTTATCTTCAAAACAATGCAATTAATTTTTTCAAGAAATGCACTTCATAGTAGAAAAAACAGCATAAAAATGATGTCATCCATCAATTAAGGAAAAATTGGACCCAAGCAACCAATTTTCCAAATTAGATCACCAATTTCTTGAAGCACAATTAAAGCAAAATTATTTCTTGATTCTTAAATTGACACCAGCACACATATTATGGACACAATTATGACATTTTTTTTGCACTGAATCATTTCTTTTTCTTTGTTTCCTGACATTACAAAACCTAGTAGGCTTAGTTTTTACACTTTTTGAACGAAGCCAACACTTGATGTTTTTAATGTTCTTTTATAGTTTTTTCTCTTGCGTTTGATTTTTCCACTTCCAGTTTATAAGGAATGCTAATGATTATCACAGCTTCCTGGGCTATTCATCTATTTCAAAATTATAGTCCCATTGATTTAAGCAGTCCAAATTAGGCAACTGATTGTGATCTAGTCTGAGAAACTTTTGGACAGCAAAGAAAAAATTCACCTAATTTTAATAAAATTATTATAGTAAATTAAAGACAATCACGTTTCATCTCAGAGGATTAATAAAATATTTTGCTACTTACTTTAAAACAGCGTATGGATTACAAGTCTTTTTTTAAAATATTTAATTGTCGATAGTTTAATGTAAACGCTTGTTCTCGAACTGCCACCAAATAGCGCTTTCTCTAAAAAATTATTCCATGAACCACATTTACATTGTTACAACAAAATTTGCCTCTTTTATGGGCGAAATATTAATAGAAATGTAGTTACGATAACGGTCCAACCTGGTTGAGGGTCCAAATTCGGCAACTCTTACCTATATCTCGTCATTACAGTCCATTATTAGAGGATCCAACTTTTCTGACCGCTGTCGGATTCACAGCAGACTCAAACATCCAGGGTCAAAGTTTCGTACGCCTTTACTATCAGAATCAAAAAGTCTTCCAATATTTCGAAAGGAAATTTGGAATTCTACCGACAATAAATTTTATAATAAAGAACCCATTAAATTTTTTAGAATCCTCCTTTTGATTCTAATTTTCCGAGAACTGAAAAATCCATACGAGATATTCTTCCTCCGTTCAAGATTAATAAAACAGTGGATGAGTTAATAAAAAATAATTTCAACAATGTTTTCTTTAACAGTAAGGAAGAATATGAATATGAGCAATGATCTTATAGTGAAATGAGAACCATAAAGAGAAACCGCCGACTAGCATAGGCATGCAGGGGTAATAATATAAAAACTGCAAAACACACAAAATGGACTCCATTAGCATCTTACGAGCTTCATTCCCACAAGGAAGTACATCCCGTCATCGACTATCGGACCTTTAACCAACGTTGCCCTCATTAATATATTTACAGGAGAGCCGAGAAGCTGTTTACTTATACGACAACTTTTACCTATACTTATACAACAACTCGAGGTTGCCTCCTATATAGGTTATAGAGGAAATAAGATGAATTTTATGTTAAGTGAAAAGGAAGTCATTAATTTAAAACATAATTAACGCTCACTACATGTAAGGTAGGCTTTTAGAAATATCCACAAAAACTGAACTGTGATATTTGGCTGAATTAAATAAAAATTTCGAAAGAGTTTTCTTACTTCTTAAAGCAGTGTCCAGCTGTGAGTACCCATTGGTTATTAATCAGCACCCCTCCGCAATGATGACTATTTGGTATATTGGCTATCAATCTCAATGACACCTGCCAAGGCCAACTTCCAGGAACTGCATCCTTTCCGCCAACAATACGGAAGCTATCAAGAACTGGCTTCACGGCGGGAATTCCACAAGAGTTAGAGGTAGCATTCTTTTGTTCTAAATTTTAAAAAGCAGGCACAAGAAACGAAGCAAAAACGAAAATGTATTATTCTCATTAAGATTCAAAATCTAATACACTAGGAATGTTTTAACATGAAATTCTGTAGGCAACGGAAATTATTTCGGTTCTTCAAAACTTCATGCTATGCGACAGGACAAAAATTTGTATTTTTTAATGAGCATTTGTATAGATAATAGACTTTGTAACATAAATAATAAAAAGAGAAACGCTAATAACAAGAAAATAGAGGAATTCTTGATCTGGCAAGCTTCAAACAGGTGGAAATATTTTTATTCTTCATAGAAGAAAATGGTATTATATCTTCGGTTATTTTTAGTTTCAAATGTAATTTTAGTGTTCTTGAATTACAAAACAATTCGCTCGTTTTCTAGTTTATTATTGTTTACTTAAGATCAGTTTGAAAATTTCGAGAAAATTTGAACAACAGAACCAATAAAAGACAGGTTCTTTTGAATTCAGAACAAGATTAGAAAAGTTCATAAAAAATCAGAACAAAAATTTGTATTTGAAAGAGAGAATTAAAAAAGAAAGAAAATAATGAAAAAGAAAATATATTCTTCCAAAAAAAGTAGGAAAAAATAAGAACTTTTTTTAATAGTAAAAATGCTATATATTTAAATTCAAATTGAAAATCCATTGGTTTAAGAGAGTTTTAAACAAAAGAATCATCTTTACTTATCGAAAAATGAAAACAAATTTAATTACACCTCTCTTACCACATTTTTCTTCGTCCGTTCCATCTCCACAATCATCGACTCCATCGCATTTCCTATCTTGTGGGACACATTTTGTCCTATGACGACAGGTCACATGTTCATCATCACAAATCACTGTTAAGAAAGCGATAACTTGTTGAATTTTCTTTTGAACACACACACTGTAAATATTCTCTTCAATAAGCAAAATATTTCGTAGCGAACAAAAGAAACATTTAAATTAAAATTTACTTTTTGCATTCCTTTCAAATTCCATGCCATTCTATTTAGAGAAACGGTTGAATACCTGTCAGTGTGAATATGACGATTTTAGGGAAATTTTAGAAATCTTTATTGCTTCTTTTTCAACAATAGTTACTTAAAAATATGTAGAGTTGTTTTTGGTTTTTTCTCTCTCTCTCTCGTTTCTTTTCTGCTGTAACTAAAAGAAAAATATCACTCTATTTAATTCAAAATACTAGAGCAGCAAGCTTTACACGCATTTTCGAAAAATTTCAGAAAAATATACATATATTGTGAGCAATTTAAAATTTAGAATGCTGTATCTGTTGGATATGAACATATCCGTTGTCGATGCTGGCTCACTTTTTACTGAAAGTAGAAAAAGTAAATGGACTTTCGTTTTGCCCTTATAGCAATAAAGTTTGCTGTTTTAGAAATAAACTAACTATTAAATATTGGATGGTTTTTTTCTTTTGCTAACTTAAGGGTACGGAAAAAATTACAATGCTGCATTTTTCTAAAATTAGTTATTGCCTTACATGTTATCATTTGTAGGAACTGAGTTTTTGAATTTTATATAGCAAACTACATATGCTATACTATGGGTTCACTATTGAAAACTGTATCTGAGAGTGTGTAGTTTGTAGTCCAAAATCAAACCAGTCCGGTGCACTACACTTTTCTGTTATCATGAGTTTTAAAACTCATAATGTAATAATGAGTTTTAAAACAATGCAGCAGGAATGCTTTCCAAAAATAGCTTTACCTCAAAATGCTGTTTAGGAGGTGTGTTTTGTTGTTGTTGCTTTTTGCAAAATTGCGGCTATTTTTTTCTTGTATGCATAGCATTTGTTTTTCAGACATTTTTTCATAAAAACGTCACTTTCATTCACGTGAGAAAATAAAACTTGTTGAAAAATGTCGCTTGCGTCGACTTTTTGTTATAAAACTTTATTCATATTTATTTATACTAAAATGTTTATTTTAATCTTATTTATTTTTCAACGAAGAATGCTCCGCGAATTGATCTCTTATGAATATAACCAATTGTTTTAAATCTTCTTTTTTCAGTATCGATTTGCCCTGAAAATACAAAACTTTTATTCCGTTTCCAGTGCACTCTGAGTGAATTTTCGAACAATAATATTTATGCATTCATTTAGGATGCTTTTTCTAAATTTTCCCCCTTTCCGCAATTTAGAGGAAGACCTGAGAATTTCAGGGTATTTTTTTTCCTTGTCAGAAATTGGAAATATGATCAGTTTTCGTAAATGTATGACATTTCTATCTTAATGCGAGAAACTACGACGTTATACTGATACTGGGAATCATAATTCATTCTTTTTACAATTTAAATGAACTTCCAGGTACTCTACTTTTATAAACAATTTTTAAAAATGCCTATTCAAATAATTTCACTGCGTTAAAAGTTTATCTAACCGATTCAAAGGTAATTTTTTTTTTCACTCATGAAAAATGAGGTTTATAAATATTATCACTACCTTATTTTACATATCTTCTGTAACAGAGTGAACTCCGATAGCACGAAAAAAAAAATGCAACTTTTTATAGTTTGAAAATAAAATTATTCTTTCATTTATACCTGTAGGATCCACCTGTTGAAAATAAAACTTAAATCCAACGTCTCTTGGGGTTGTTCCACTAACAAAGTTGAAATGAATGACACTATTCTTCGATTTGTGCACCAGAGGTATGAAATACCCACAATACTGCCCAATTTTCTTTTGATTAGGTGGCTTTCCTTCATATAGATACAGAAAATCGGTCTCACACTCCATATTCAAGGAGAAGAACATTTTGTGAAGAATGAAAACCTACAATGATTCAAGGAAAGGTTCTGATTCTACCAATTCTAAATTTGTGTATATATACAACGTTAAAAAACAATATATAAACTAATTTGTTAGGCACTTGAAAAGTTAACAATGTATGTTAATGATAAGAACTTGCATAACATGTAAAAACTTTCAAAAATTTGCTTCCTTCATCAAGAATGAGGCTTTAATTTCTTTTTTTATATCTTTTTTTATATACTGAATAATGATACAAACAACATGTATAGTAATGTTTAACACGGTGTATAACTTGTAATATTGGGTAAAAACATGCTCTATCGTGGCGACATCTAGTATCAATAAAATTAATGAATTTTCGTTATGTCTATTTTCCTAGAAAGAAACTTAAGTTAAATGCTTAAGGTGAATATAAACGTCAGGGGTAAAAATTCACCAAAAGGTTTTAATTTTTTGTAAATCAAGGGATTTTCTAGTAACATTCATTGCAAAACACTTTTAGAAATCTTGTTGGTATTGCACTAAAATTCTACTTCTTGGATTTCAAAGAGAAGAAACCTATCTCCTTTTAAAAACCAACTAGGCTTTTCCAAAATCAAAAGATTTTAGAAGATACGCTTTGATGAATAAAATTATGTTAGAGTCAGATTAGGTGAAATTGCTAATAAATTTGCAGAATTCTAATATATTTTTATCGCTAAAACTTATCAATAACTGAAACACAGAATAAGACTTACATAAATAAAAGTTGTCGTAATAACAAATACAAAAGTTTCAAACTATTTTTAAATTCAGAAATTGGAATACGTAAATCAGCGTTAAAAAATGGAGAATAGCTAAAACGTTCTCTTACATTAAATGTATCTGATGGTATACATTTGTTATAATCTTGGAAGTTTAATTTATCACCAAACAGCTGAGTATTCTTTATATCCTCTTTTGATGCTTTATTTAAATAACTATATTTTAGCAATGCTGTTAAAGGTAATTAATGAGTATCAACAATATTTTTTTTACATACTATACAGTCAAAATACTACTTCTATTGAGTATTTTCATTTTTTTTTCATTTTATTTTTTCTTGGTAGAATTTGTTATAACGTGAAAAAAGTAAACATAATAAAAGTTTTTTTTTAAAGTTATTTATTGTAGATATTTGCGTTTCAAACGTCTAGAGAGGGCGCCACGAAAACAATTCGGATGATTAGAACATCTTCCCTAATCGCTATCGTGGTGACATCTAGTATTAAATACATTAACTAATTATCAATAAGTTTAAATAATTCTGCATTGGTTCAACTTGTCACTAGATTTTCATGTATCAGCAAGCAGTCATGACAGTTGTAATATCTAATTTATTTTCAAAATTCTCTCTCTCTCTCTCTCTCTAGTTCCAGAAATAAACCAGGAGAAAAAATGTTTGGAAAAGGATGACAGACACGTTTGAGTTTCATGAAAGCAGCTGAAAAACTTATTTTTTGAAGGTCGAGAAAACTTACCGAACTATAAAAGCTTAACGACTGTTTTTTAACACCTTAAAATTGTTCTGTCTTCTTATGTTTCTAAATATTCTGTCCTTGAAGACAAGAAAATTTGTAGTCCTTTCATTTAGTCTAACTAGGCATAATAATCTTCATCTAATAACGTCAAAAAATGGAATTAAAATTATTTTGAGAAAAATATTAAAAATTGTTGTATTAATGATTAAAAATGGTTTTTAAAAATGCATTTTTATTAATGCACTAAAAAGTGAATTTTTTTATTTTAATTATTTTCTACATTTTTGTCTTTAATGTATAATTCATTATTATAGACGTTAAATCTCGAAATCAATTTTTGTCAAATTTACTACCAGGTGGTGCCACTCTTATGGAATCAAAATTTAATTGAATCAATCGATTAAGTTATCACTAAGTTCGGAAAATATTAAAATAGTGTATTGTCATCGAGAACATGAAAGTGTATACAATTTTATACAACTCTACCACATAAGCAAGTGAGGGAAAATTCTATTACAAAATCTCATCTTTACAAACATAAGAACAAGTCAACATAAATGAAAGTGTATTAAATAAAAACCTCACTTTTCCTGGTGAGGCCTTGAGGATCCATGAACAATTTTTCTGGGCAGGATAATAATGAAAATTGTCAAAACCAGGTGAGGATATATATCCTAACTTTTCTGTGACTACTAAGGGTCTTGCTGCTCCACAAGCTATGGTGCTGTTTGTTTCTGTTATATCTGCAAGTAATAAGCAATTATGTTTTGTTATTAGAAAAAAGATAATATGCTAGGTTGTGTTAAAGAAAGATATGTTACTTAGATTTTATGCTGCAGGAAGAAAGCTTAACAGCTCAATAAGAAAATCTAAATTTATCGGCGGTAATTGTGCCGAGTTTCATTCGTTTAATTCCATATAAATTCTTTCTTTGGCTTTATTTTAAGAAATAAAGATGCTTGCTTGGAATTCAATTCTTTCCTCGAAAAACGTTTTTTTTATTTATATATTTCCTTCATAAGAATTGTTAAAATATGAAAATGAAAGTGAATTAATAGCGATCGTTGTTACAATTTTGATATCGAGGTAAATCTGTAATATACTAAAATATTAAATTCTTAGATTCTCCATAGAATTTAAATTCCATTTACTTAATCTTATTTTAATTCAGTCTCTGGCCAGTACAGAAACAATATATAGCAATTTTCAAAATCATAACATAATCAGTATATAGCAATGATAGCAATTTTCAAAAACAGGCTGAGAATTGTTTCAACAAATAATGAACAAATGATCATTTATGACAAAGCTAAAATTGTTATATCATAATTTTTATTAATATTACAAGAAGGTACAAAATCAGAGAAGATATCTTCCTAAATAAGCAAGCTAAATTTTATTACTTTCTTCTTTTTCCCTAATAAGAAACCAAAGTTGGGAAGGTTGAGCTTTCTTATGCCCAGTTAGTCACTGCAATTTTCAAAAACGCACTGAGAATTGTTTCAACGAATGATGTACGAATGCTCATTTATGACAGAGCTAAAATTGCTATATACTAATTTAAATTAATCTCACAAAAAGCTACAAGATCAGAGAAGATATTTTCCTAAATAATTAAGCTAATACAATAGGGAGATAAAGAGCATGATCGCAAATTAATTATAAAAATATTAATAAGAAAACACTTCAAGATATCAATGGGTAACGAAACATCTACATACTTACTTTTAGCTAAGACAAAATTAATTATTGACAAGAAGCAAATGCCGATTAACATGCTCGTGAAATTCATTGTTGACTGTGGACCGAAGAAACTCGACGTGAATCTTTAGGATGAAAAGTGTTCTTCGAATGTCTTATCGAAATTATTGTTCTTTTTTCCAATAAGTAGGCATTATCTACTTTTTTGTGTGAATGGATTTTTATCTACCAAAACACCTATATTAAATTGTTACTTCGAATCTTCGAGAAATTTGTATTTTCTTAACTATAAAAAAAATCTCAGTGAGATTAAATTATACTGACCAAAAAAATCTTTTATCATAAATATTTTTATATTAAGTTCAATAACTGGAGGCTAATTTTAAGAATTTGATGTGGCACAATTCAAATAGAAACTTATCTTTTTCTTTTCTGAAATTTTATATACTGCATTCATGTCAGAAAAAGTTCTTTTTTTCAAATTTTACTAGTTGAATTCTAATTTCATATTTGATACTCTAGTATACATTTTCTTAGGCATTAAATTTTTGTTTCGAAGTCTAAAATTGGTAATAAAGGTCTTTAACTCAGTTAAAAATTAAAATCGTGAATTTAATCTGTTCTCTATTGTTCTGGTTTATGATCTATATTATCTTTTGTCTTAAATGTTATTAATGTTATTGAACTTTTAAGCTATTATTATAATTCAGTTAATATTTTGTTTAGTCTAGTAGTTCTTTATATGTATATTTATGATTCCAACTTCAATTCATTTATAATACGGCATTCTTCTTCGTACAAAGGTACGGAGAAGAATGCCATATTATAAGTGAATGTATTATAATGAAGTCTGTGTATTATTATGAATGCTTATGTATTATTTTGTATGTTATTCTAAATTCCATTATTCTGTCTATATTTTTGCTTATAATTTTTCCTTCATTGTACATCTATGAAATGATTGTGTGTTATTCCAAAACCTGTCTTTAATTCCATTCCATGTTATATATTTTCTATGTGTAGTTTATGTATGATTTTGTGAATCTTACTCGCCGCTTTATTACCTAAGGAGGACATCGAGCTCGAAGATTAGCAATTCTCACTTCTGCTGGGGGGGATGGAAATTGTGGCTGACGACGATTGGACGCACCACCTTCTAGTGAGGAGTCTGTGCATGGGCTACTCCTAATGGGTGCTACTTTGCATAGAACACTCTACCCGAATTATTATCTGCGGTTGTCCAGTAATTCAGCTTTTTAAACTCTGTGGTAGGCCAATATTTTGTGGTTTCCTGCCCCTTTACTTGCATCTTACACCCTTTCTGGTAGGTGGAACTGGTGAGATTTAAAAAATTAACAATCGTAATGAATTTTCTTAATGAAATTTCCTATCTTTTTACAAAATTCTTTATATTTTAATATTCTGTTCTTTATCCGGTTAAGATCATCATTCAACAAACATCACAGTGTTATGCTATAGAAAAAATGTAAACACGAGAAATTTGGAGCAACCAAAGATAAGTCCTGAAAGTTGAATCTTGAGATATGAAAAAATGACAACCCATAAATTCCTGCTTAAAGCATAAAGAAGAAAATAAAGCATCTTTTATAGCTAAAAATGGCGAACGTTAAAAAAGTTATCACTGTATTTAAAAATTCTTCAATGGAACCAAGACAGTGAAACACGGATATTTTATGTCACTGAAATGAAAAGAAGGTTGCTGATAGTGACATTGATATTAGTAATAATATCAGCTCAAAGATAAAACAAAATACGTGTCAAGGAGTATAATCAGAATTGACAATGATTCTTTAAATAATCTACTGAAGCACTTATGCGAAAGAATATCAGTGTTTACTACCGAAATCGAGTATGATAAAGCTGGAAAATCTATGTCTGAAACATAAATGTTGCTGAATTCAAGAGAAATCGAGGTATCTCAGTTCACTGTGTTTATCACAATTGAGTTTATCAGTACTTTATATGAGGGGGGGGGGATCAGAAAAGAGCAGCATAAGAAAAATATTAAATAAATTGTGATCAATGCCATTTGGCTAGTAAATAGGTCATTTCAGAAATAAATTAATTAAAAACAAACCGTGAAATAACGAAATAAATATGAGATATACAAATACAATAAGTTTATAAATCAGTTATTTTATTTGAAGAAAAGTTATAACTTTGAGATTTTTTCAAAGTAATGTTGTTTACTCTATATTAATATATTTAGTTTCACTGTAATAATCTTTAACGCAACGAAAAGTTTATTTTTAAAGCAGAAGAAAAATAATTAAGTTCATTTTGTGACTTTTAGGGAAAATTCCACTTTACTTTTTTCGAAAATTGCCATTTATTGAACAACTAAAAGGGTGGTTTATTATTATTGTTAAAGGATGTTTAGAAAACTACTTTTCTAGACCTTATAATAAAAGATTATTTTTTCAAAAATTGACTTCTAACTCATTTGTACCCATATGGACTTTTAGATATAATAGTCTTTGGCATGTCACCTCACTGAAGGTCCTCATGAAAAAGTATCTATAGAGGAAATTTTACTTCTTTCTTTCAAACCTACACAGAGAATCTAAGTAAAAGAAAGCGTAGAAACATACGCGGATCTTCAGAAGACTCTGAGTTGAAATACTCTTGCGTTTTTAGTTAATATTATTTAAAAATCTTTTAAACCAAGTATAGAGCTTAAAAACAATCAACTAGAAAAATTAAAATAGATTTAAAAATAAAAAAATTAACTTAAACTTTAAATAAAAACAACAAAAAATTTATTTATAAACGATAAAATTTAGAGAATAACATTTAGAAAATAAAATTTAAACAATGTTTAAGCAGCGCGCAACAATGGAAATCAATACCATACAAAGAAAGCCAAAAAAAGCGTGGGTTTGTGATGACGTGAGGACATTTTTTCTCTTTGTTCTCTACTCTGGGCATGGGGTAAGTTTATATTTATGATGGCTAACTTTAAAAAAGCCAGATGGCTGATATTTTTAAATCAATCTTATTAGAGCTTTGATGTTTGTGTTTTGTTTTTCCTCTTTCTTTTGAAATAATGTTTTTTGCTGTACATATCTCTTTTGGCTTTTGTTTAGGAAATTTCGCGCTAAGAGAAACTATGTTTGGCGTACTGCAAGCTTCTTACAGAAAAATTTCCCATTTATTATTTTGAACCCATTTCGAATAAAGTCCTTAGCCCTTGAAAAACTGCACTAGAATGGATTACTTGTTTGTTTGTTTTTTTCGATTACCTTTGAGTTTATCTTTGTTTTTTTGGCTTCTTTTGTATGATATTAAACCAAGTGTACTCATATTTTCAAGCAGAAGAAAGTTTGTGATTACACTAGCTGTTGGGAGATTCTTTTCAACGAATTTGGGTCAGATTCCTTCCTAATCTTTAGAGGTTGAAGTATCACAACTTCAGCATCCATGGCAATCTATAAGCTACACTCGTCGACCGATGTTATGTTTTAAACGTAAAAATCTTACGTCCAACATAACAAGATCCACTCTGTTTGATCTTGAATTGTGCTAAGAATTCATTTTTAGCCGTAATTTCTCTGCATCAGTTTCATTTGTTAGTGCTGATTTGTAAAGCCAATAAAATTCCCGAAAGAAATAGTTTCTTTATTGTAACTCTGCTTTGTAATATGTCAGTTGTGAATTGGTCAAATGCTTTATGCAAAGCTTCTGTAACTGATCTAAGAAAATGATTCAATGATCATAAAAAAATGTTGCATTCATTTCTTTTTAGATTAACAAGATTAGACACGTGAGATTTTTAGATTCTTAAAGCAACATTATGTTGTGGATGCGCTCTATCATTCTCCACTGTTACGAATATTCTTCGAAAAATAACTGCTATTTTTATATTAGTGTGAAGAAGAAAATTGTTGTTATTCGGAGTTTTGAAAAATTTCAGAATTTTTTTTAATCATCTGGTTTATTATGCTGTTTCGTTTAAAGATTTTACTTACTTGAGTACTAAATCTTATGAACCATGTTCACGATCCACCAAACTTACCATTCTATTTACCCATAGTGAAATTGACAGCTTTAAGGAGAAAACACAGTTGGTATAAGTTACAAAAAATTTAACAAAAAGCTATGCCCAAATTTATTCAGATTTTTGGTTTTGCAATATTATGATAGACAATAACTTTAGTTATTTTGAGAATCTTCGTCATTGAACTCTCAGCGCTCTATAATTATATCAACAATAAGTATAAATGTTGGAATTAATTTTATTGTGACTGCGATATTACTTTTTTCTGTTTTTATTAAAAAATTTACATTGAATGACACAAATCCAAATAATAAAGTGCTTCTACAATAAAAAATTGTTTACTTCCAAAAATGAAATTACAGTAGGTCTACAACATAGATAGATAGTAACACTTGATGGAGACACAAATTCATTCAGTTGTTACGTATTCTGTTTGATCTTGCTTTCTATCCAGTCTATGTAGTAGGGTACTAAAGTATATATTCCAGGTTGTTCTTTGTCTCCGCATACTGCGCCGCCTGTAGACACTACCCCAGTTATATGCCAGGCATTCTTGTCATCTGCATACACTAAAGGACCACCGCTATCACCCTGAAGAATAAAAGTAATATATGCTTTCAAAATGTTACTAAACAGATTCAGATATCAACATAATTTATTTCTTTGAAATTCATTAATTGTTTTTGTTATGATAGCTTACTCTTTTTGCTTTTTTTTTTATCAACAACCGTTATGAAAGCAACATATAGTCTATGAAATGTTTGCTCCAGTTGCGCCAAGATTTAAGTACTATAGTTAAACTATATAAATTAAAGTTCATTTTAATGTAACTGTAATCTTTATAAACTCGACAGTACAGCCACGTGATAATTTGCATACTTTGTTACTTTTCATCAATAAAAATGGGAAAAGGATATTTTCGAAATATTTTTTGCAAATCGTCATCAAATTGTATGGTTAACATTTTATTTTCAATAAATGATCGATTTGTTCAAAATTCGCCATTTTTAACTCAAAGATAATATTTAACTCATATTACATTAAACTATTTCAGAAATCTAAGTATGACTTTTATGAAATTCAGATAAATAAAATAGTTTACTACAACAAAGCCATTTTTCTTATCTTGAGCTAATTAAATTCATCTACAAAATAGGGAATCGTAGCTAATTATATTACACTAGATTTTACTATGGAAGTTGACGAAAAAAGCATCGAATTTCATCTTAAAATCTGCCAGTTCTAACAATTCTGCAGCTAATTTAGAATTGCCAGCTCCTTCCTCAAAATCTTTTTGTATAAGTTTAAAACTGAAAGTTATAATAACAAAATAACAATGAATTAATATTGTTACCACAAAAAAGTTTAATTTTAATAAATTTAATATTCAAATTGATTTAACGGAGAGAAAGTTGATATAAGGAAAGTTTAATTTTTGTTAACAAAGTTGTAATTCAAACTTAAACTATAGGTTTTCTTGCGTGTTTAGCTTACTTGGCAAGAATCGTGTCCACCTTCAGCATGTCCAGCACAGACCATAGATGGAGCTACGTCAAACGATTGATGCCATTTCCTGCACTGCTCCAGCGACACGATTGGTACTGCGGCTTGTTTTAACTCTAACTCAGAACCTGTACCTGTTAAAGTGAAACATAGAATAGAATTTGTGGCTCACGTGGTACACCTGAAGTGTATCGCGCAAATTTAATTTTTGTATTCATTGCTTCTTGTAAGAGGAAAAAGGATCTAACGTCAATGCACAGCATAAGATAACTTGCGGTTAGATGTTTGGTGGCATGTGCATTTAGGTTTGGTATGTGCCTACGTATCACATGAAACTACTAAATTATCTTTAAGTGTGTCAGATGATCAAATTATTAATTACCTTAATCCGGGTTTACTTTAAACAAGTGGAGGTTACTTTGTACCACTATAACATTTACGTTGAAAATGTAAATAGCCACTGATTATGGGTAGGGATCTGAAGATTATTTTTTCTAGTTTGTAGGTCTAATTTTGAAAAAGGAAGTTAGGGGCTCGTAAGTGCATAGTCTACTGTCCAGAGACCCTAGAAGCTTGCTTTAATACCATTTCACAAGGTGAGTGTACTCTTAGAGAGGCAGAAACCCTTTTTGGTACACCCAAAGAAATAATTTGTTACGTCTGAAAGAAATTTCATGTACTGAAACCTGGAAGCCGCTCGATTTTTTTCTAATGAGGAGAAAAAAGGCTATTACAGCTTGCATAGCACAATGACTGATTTTCCTGTACTGAATGTAGACCCTAAAATGATAATAAATGCTTACTTTGCTAAGAAAGATGTAGTAGCAGAAAGATTTATTAATAACACATACGGCAAAGGCGGGGTAAAAGGATTTCTAATTATTTCGCTATCCTGATTTGACCGTCCATTTTGCGAACAATGAAATTTTTTGCTTTCTTTTTGCATATTTCAACCCAGGTTGTCAATAAATATCTCTAATATTACTCCACAGGGAGTTTTCTATGAAAATGTACTCAAAAAATAATAATCAATGCAAAGAATTCCAAACCACCTTAACTTTGCACCAAAATTTCAAAAAAAATAATAATTTATTATTAATTTACTAAATGATTCAAATTTTTATGGAAAATGTTTCTCTAGTAATCAACCAACGAGCAAAAGCCCTTTTTTTCATCGAAATGCATGTAACAAATCTCGTAATTCAAGCTGAGATCATGAAAATCGGTGCAACATAGCCGGATTATGGTAATGCAATATTCTGAGAAAATAGATGATATGTCATTCTAATTAATGTAAGTTTTCTCATTTAGTTGTCGTTCTAAGAAATTAGAATGACATTAAAATTAAATAAATTAGTTATTAAATTTAATGCCCTAAAAATAGTTGTGGATTCTCAGTGCCTATACACCACCTTCCCCCTGATTGAAATGCAAGAAATAGTGTCACTCGAAAACAGTACTCAAATTAGTGGAGGAAACAAGAAACGATTACTTGGCTATAAATTTGTCTCAGAACTGTATTATACCGTATAGTTTGATTTATTCGTTTCATTTCAAGACGTAAAGAGAAATATTTTTTTAAAAAGAAATATTTCGTTTTCGAGGGAAAAAATCCTTTATGTACATTGATATTAATTTATTTTGAAAATGTTTGTTTTTTAAACAAATTTATCATAAAAATTATTAAAATTTTACAAAAATTATTCTTAAAATTACCATTCACATAGGCTGAGGCTCATTTAAGCAAAGATCGAATTTTCTGACCAGCAGAAACAACTTCGGGTCATATAGTTACACAAGCAAATAAAATATCTACTGTAGACTTACCATATGTTTCTCCCCAACCTGTTACATAGCAAACAGTTCCAATAGGTACGGTATAGTTTGCAGTAGGCAAGCACACTGGAGAAATGTAGTCAGAGACTGTTACAGGAGCATTCAACTTTATGAGAGCAAGGTCATGCTGCTTCCTCTCCAACCATGACATTGAAACCTTACAGAAATTTTATAAAATGCTGTTAAAAATCGTCTTACCAATAAAAGTAATCATTATTATTTTTTCTTACGAAAGCATACATATATTTTTACGAACTACTAATGATTATTGATTTCAATGCATAAGAGTGTCTAACAATTTAGTAATCGAGGTCTAAAAGTCTGATACTGTCAGGTTGATGAACCATTTTGACCTATGTGCTAACCGTTATTTTGGCCCACTCACTTAATGATATTTAACAAGTTAATCGCCATGTGAATTAAATACGATTCACACGGCTTGGGTTGGGTTGTAGTTTTATAGCGCAAAAGCCAGGTCTGACCATTCTGCGCCGGACACATAGTATTCAACTTAGAGTCTTTGTCTATTTGTCTCTCTCTCAAATTATTGCTTTAAAAAGATAAAATAAATTCTCTTGAAAAACTTTTTGAAAAAGAACAACACACGCGGAGAGTAGAAATCAGATCAAATTAATAAAACCAATTTCTGTGAGTAAAAAGAATAACTTTATGCTCGGAGTATCATCCAACAAATCTCTCAAACAAGGGTGTGCATTGCTAAAATATTTTATTCTAATATTATTAAAAGTAAAGCATTCTGTCAAAATATGTCTGATAGAAAAAGTCGTGTTACAGAATCACGCGGCGATCAATATGATTCATGCCTACTATCTAATCAGTTGAACCTTCCTCTACTGCAGTTAAGAGATACCAGAGAAGGAGTAATCTAATTAGATGGTTCGGATTTCAGACACGAGAAGTGGCGATTATCGTGCTAAGGTAACCGTTAGGCAGTTCAAGACTAACTCGGCTTTTAGCTGTCAAAATAGCTTTGCCTAAATAGAGTTATCATTTTCATTTTTTCTTATGAAACCATGCGCTGTTAAGTGGTATATCAAAAAAGCTAAGATATTTTTATGAACTACTAATGATTCCTAATTGCAATGTATAAGAGTGTGTAGCAGTTTAGTAATCGAGATCTAAAAGTCTCAAATTCTGATGCTATCAGGTTGCTGAACCGTTTTGACCTACACTATATGCCCCAAAGTATCCGGACACTTTCAGATTTTCACATTTTTTAGAATTTCTTCGGAGAGGTTCATCTGACTGACTTTAAACTTGGACCATGTAAATAATAGACTGTAACTCACATTTTACATTCAAGATTCGGTCCTGAGGGTAATTTGGAGACCGTCTACAAACTGTTGAAGACGAAAGCTGTTTTGGCCCATCCCGCTTCACAGAAAACAAGATGAAATTTTCAGAAATGGTAATGTTTAATGTGCATAATATTTACAGGAATTTTCCTAAACTCAGCACAAATATTTGGGAAGATATAAAGGTTTTCTTAAAAAATCCCAAATTTTCTCGCTTGCTTTTTGCTTATAACATGCAGAGTTTTCTTTGAATAGTTATATTGAATTGTATAGTGGTTAGAATTTGCTGAATACCCATCAATACTTATCAATTAAATCAGCTAATTAGGCACTATAAATAACAACAATTTTATTACTTTAAGTATATTATTTACATGATTATTAGCAAGTAACATATTGTTACAATTTTACGACCAAACGATATTTTTAAATATATTTTTTTTATGGCGAAACGATTTTTTTATCTGATTAATTTCTTTTCTTAAAATATTTTAATAATTCTAGAAATATATATTTTTTTATTCGTTACGAATATAGAAGTGTTCATGAGTATTCAGCAAATTCTAACCGCTATACAATTCAATATAACTATTTAAAGATATAAGTTTAAAAAATATCAATTTGTATACAACCCCTCATCTTTTAGCTTCTCTTCGACAGGAGCTAAAATTCTGCTCGTTGTAATGCTGATATCTTTCTGAATACTGAAGATATTGAACTGATTTTTTATATAAGTTGTCCTATATATCTGGCTTTCAAGATGTTAAAGTAAAATTACTCTATGTTTCGCGCATGCGCAGTAAAACATTATTTACTAAAAATGCTCATATTTCCTGCAGTATTCAAAAATTATTTTTCAAATTTGTACGAAATATTTCTCTAACATATTTTCATTTTTTCTGTAAGTTTCATATAATATAACAGAAAACTCTGCATGTTATAAGCAAAAAAACAGGCTGGAAAATTTTGGACTTTTTAAGAAAACCTTTATATCTTCCGAAATATTGTGCTTAGTTTATGAAAATTCCTGTGAATATTATGCACATTAAACATTACCATTTCTGAAAGTTTCATCTTGTTTTCAGTATTCTGTGAAGCGGGGTAGGCTAAAACAGTTTTCGTCTTCGTCAGTTTGTAGACGGTTCCCTAATTCCCTCAGGACCGAATCTTGAATGCAAAATGTGAGTTACAGTCTATTATTTACATGGTCGAAGGTTAAAAGCATTTAGATAAACCTTTCCGGAGGAATTCTAAAAAATGTGAAAATCTGAAAGTGCCCGAATATTTTTGGGCATACGGTGTATGTGTTAACCGCTATTTTGTCCTGCTTACTTAGTGATATTTGAGGCACCCGTTAAGCAGTTCAAAACTAACTTCAGCTTTTAGCTGGTTTTATAAGAAACATTGTGTGTTCTTCATATTTTATTTTCTTTATATGCTCAACTATATAGTATACTACATTTTTTATATGTAAATCTAAGGATCGAGTATAATAATGAATTCAATTAGTATTTTTTCTTTTTAAGTTCTTTTCCTTATTGAATTTTTATAACCGCTTTTTTAATAACCTTTAAATCGATTAACTGCATCGATTATATTCATGCAGTTAATACCTATACCTATTATCCTTTCTAAATGTAACGTTTAATAATTGTGTTATGTGGACATCTAGAATCAGCATTATAATTTCTATTTTAGTATTTGTTGAAGTTAAGAAGTTGATTTCTATCCCATTCGAAGGGCACATCTAGTAAAAACATTTTTTAAGTGTTTCTATTCCCAGTTAGCTTGAAGTGATTATGACTTTGAGTATTAGTGGTTAGTTTCTTATGCTAAGTTAAATGATAAGAAACAACAATGTATGCTTAAATGCCCAGTCATTCGTATATATGAACCAACTTCCGATGGAGACAATAATTTCTATATGAAAAATTAAGTGAGAAACCTTTGACTTACCGAAGTTTCATTAAAACCTTTATATTTAGGATGAATAAATACTGATTCCATGTACCGAATTTGCTCTGTGTCATCAGGAACAATACGGAAGTGTTTACCTAGCAGAACGTTCCATCTTCTGACATCTAAATTGTTGCTGCAATAATTTAAATCATATCTTAATATAAATAAAAGTCATTGTGGGCATGTATGTGAGTACGTATGTGTGTATGTTCCACATCTCCTCCTAAACTACTGCAGCAATTTCAATCAAACTTTTCACACTTATTACTTAAGACAAGAGGAAGATTATTATCAACTTTTCGAAGTCCGAAAGTTAATTAAAGAGTCAGTTAATTAGAAATTAACAGAAACCGTTTTCCCGTATTAATTTCGGAGCAAATTATCCCCCCAAAAATATTTTTAGACCATCTAAAAGTTCAAAATTTTACATTTTCAATTATACCAATTTTATATCTGTGAAATGTTTCCTTCAACTTTTATTATTTTTTAAACTTTAATAAATAAATTACTACAGCAGACGATTCTTAAATAAAGCAAATTTAATGATACTTCGTTGCTAGGCAACGGTGAGACTTTGAACAAATTTCTTTTTATTTCTGTAAATATTTAAAAAGAAGTGAAAGATCACTGTCAACTTTAAAAGGTCCAAAAGTTAATTATTTTTAAAAATGAAAACTTAAGCAAGATTTCGAGGGGTTTTTGTGATATATTTCGAAAGTGTTATGTTACAATAACTATTTTTATACTATATTAAAGTTTAAAAAATAGCTTTTCAGTGACACAAATTTCATTTGCGTTCAAAATTGTTGCTCTTATTTCAATAATTTAAAAAAAATTCAATTGTGTATAAAATTCACAATTTGTAGCAATGTTTTTTTTTATTGTTAAAGAAAGAGAATACGTATTAAGAAAATAAATAAGAACATATAAACAAAATTCTGGAAGAATACTAAAGAAAAGTTTAAAAGCAGACGATTCATAATTTAGATCGTGAACCATTATTGATCAGGTTTATTTTGAAGCTTTTTATTCATGAAAATTTAACTATTTAATTAATTGACCCAAAACATTCGTCAAAATCCTTCTTATACATCACTATTTAACAACTAAATTTGAAGTAAAAACGTTGCAGACGACAAAGGAATTTTTGCATTATAATTTTCTATACAAAAATAGTTTTTTCAGTAAAAATATTAGACATAAAAGTGTTTTAATCCCGAGCAATGCCGGGCATAACAGCTAGTTGTTAATAAAAATGAAAAAAAAGAACTGCCTGTCTATGAAGACGATAATTCAAATTCGGACTAGATATTTTTAGGCGTCATTTTTTTATCTCGTCTTCGTCAACATTGTCAAAAGCACGTAACGGTTTTTGTACCACGCATCAGCATTTTACTGATAGTATTACAGACTAAAAACATTTTCATGTAAAAAATCATGAAATAAAAATATAAAAGGCAGAAACTAATTAGCCTTTTACTGCCGCTCAGTTAATCAAAAGTTGCTGTATTTTTCATTTCTGTACCTAGAGTACGTATTTGTTTTGAACGTTCGTTCAAGGTTCATCATACACAATTTTCAAGATAATTCCTTTTTGCAAGTGTGCCGTTTTGCGGTACCTTCAGAAAGGTTGCACAGCAGAATTTCCTTCTTTGGTCGAATTTTCAGATATGTTTATAAGAAAGTATCCTAACTTACAATAAAGTAATCCTTCCAGTGCAATAGCTGAACTCATTGGCTACTATTTCGAGTACCATGCTCAAATTAGCTCAAACTCTTGTTCTAAACGCATCCAATTCTTTCGCGCCAACGATGTGTTTTTTGTGCGAAGTACACGAGATCAACCTCCGGTGCACTGCTGTTTTTATTTCACTTGACCTAATAAATTTGATGTACTTGTACACCTAAATAAAATGCGCCTAGAAAATTTTATTTTTATTTTTTTAATTGCTTGAAGAGAAGTTTAGAATTATTATATGATAGCCAATTCTTTCTTTTCATAAACTTTTTTTTATCTAGTACTTTTTTAAGCAATGAATTAAAAAAAATATCGCGTCCTGTTCAGATTCAAAATGAAAAATGAGTAATTAATGATTCTTAGCTTGGGTTTATATATCACCAAAAAAAAAACTATAATAAAGCCATTTTGTGAAAAAGAGGTGCGTAATTTAGACAGACATCTAAATTACTGAATTAAAAGAGTCAAATTTGGTATTTTTAAAGCATTCCTTAGCAAAAGAAATTAGCAATCGAATTTAAAAAAACAGAAATTTAGAAATCTAATTAACTTTTATTAGTGTACTAAAAAGCAGATAATATTTTTTTCATCAAAAATCTGGAGATGTAAATAAAAACTCTAAAAAAATTAGATACTGATAGAAATATTCTAAGTGAAGTGGAATTTTAATGACTGACATATTTTATAATTTTTGATGCTTATTTAAGAATTTTCGTTCTTATGATATTTATTGCGATTCAATTTTCTTTTAATATTGTTTTCAACGTATCATGCTTTTGCGAATTTTTTTCGTCCAGATTTTTAACTGAAAAATATTTCTTCTAAAAGCTTATATGAATTTATTTTTATTAATAATAACTTTTAGTCTTCAATATATCTCATTAAATACTACTATAATTACTATGGAAATTTATTTGTTTCTCAAATTCACGACTAAATGACGCTGCTCATATACAGTCGAAATTTAGTTAAAATGAGTTGATTAATTGATAATTAAGTTCTAAAAATATTAAAATTTTGTATTTTCATCGGGAACACACAACTGTACAAATTTTAAGAATTCTCCCATCAGGAAAAAAGTTAAAAATCGATTATCAGATTCCATCGTTACAAACATGAAATAAGTTAAGTTAGATAAAAACATATAAAAAAGACTTTTTAACAACTTCAAATAGAATGGTGAATATTTGCGATTTTCCTCGATGAAGCACTACATTTTTAAACGAACTGCTGTGGCGGAACTTAAAGATACCAAAAATTAACGAAATAGAAAAGTTGTCCATTGACTTCCACAGTTTTATAGAAGTGTTTGTCACTTTCAAGATCAGAAGCTTGCAAACTGGAGAACAGATTGCATGGAGATCTACCATGTCTGTAGCCCTGGTACACACCAATCAAACGTCGAAGCGTAGGTATAACCTATAGGTCTCCAAAGCTTAGCGTTGGCTCAGGTATTGCAATAATTAACTGATCAAAATCATAGAGTCCATGCGTAAAAAGTCATCGTTCAACTTCAAAACGAGACGCTAATTTAAGACATCACTCACTCCACTGTTTCATCCTAATGAAAAATCCAATTACACATATCAAATAAGGAAACGTCGTGGAGGCGGTGGATTAACCCTGGCAATGACATACTGTCTGTCCGCCACGAGAACTTTGATCGCCAATTTGTCTGGTTGATGGTTGTCGCTATAGCAATTGGTTATGTTAGGGAAGATCCATTTCTAATAGGAGGAAACCGACGGAAGCCGGGGTTTTATTTCAGTCTTGAGGCCAGTTTGCGGCTGTAAAGAGAGTACATCATTCGTATACTTCTACCTACTCAAAATGGATTCCTCCTAAGATAACCTGTCTCTATTGTCTCTACAGCCGTCAACGAAAAAACTTGGCGAACAGAGTTCTCGTGGAGCACAGACAGTATCTGTTATGCAGAATTTTGCAAGTAATCTCAATCAGTGCATCGGAAAAGAAGCCTGAGTTTATCATTACGAAGTATTGCAGGCATAATTATTTCATATTTGACATATTTTTTGTCCTTTTTTGGTGGTCTACATCAGACTTTTAGGGACTAGGAACTAAGAGAGTGGGATGAAATCTAAGAATCTTACTTCTTAAAACAGTGTGCAGCTGTGATTACCCACTGCTTGTTAATTAAGGCTCCACCACACCAATGGCTGAAGGGTTCTTCTTGAATTAAACGTAATGAAACTTGCCAAGGCCAGCTTCCAGGAACAGCTTTTCTCCCTCCAACAATGCGAGAACTCTCTAAAATTGGTTTCACAGCGGGAACACCGCAAGCATTAGAAGATATATTTTTTTGCCCTAAATTAAAATAAGGAGACGGAATCTGATTAAAGCCTGTTTCAAGTCGTTTTGTTACATTTTTATTTTTAATACTGACTTGATATATTTTATTCTCTTAGCTTTTCTGTATTTAAAATTTTATTGAATACAGATGCCGTTGTTGTTGCAGTGTTATTGAAAATACTTTTATTAAATACGTTTAGTGAATGCAGTGTACTTCCTATACATATTCTGAAGTTCTGTTTTGCACTACTACGCAACTACGCAAATTAATAGGATGCTAAACAACATCTAAAATGGTTATTAGTCGATCTTGAAAGTAATTTTAAGAGATATAAAAAATATGGTAATTGCCGATTGAATATTTTAAAAATAAAAAAAAAATAATTAGAATTTTGAAATCTTCATGCATCTGCAAACCATTATATTTCATTACTAATATAATAGCCCAGATCTCTCGGTAACGCTCTGACGTCACCAACAATAAAACTCGCTCCATAGCACTGCGAGACGTTAAACAGCATTATTTCATTGTTAGAGAACCAAAACTTCAGTAATTTTAAATTTAAAAGAGTAATTTTCGTTCTAATTTCAAATTTAATATCTCTAAAATAGTGAAATAAAAATTTCTATCGATTGATATGAAATTTATCTCGCTACGTCAATAATTCCCCGAGAAATTAGAAATTATATTAATCCTATATTTCAAATTAATTTCCGTTTTTTAATAGAAAGTAGTAAATTACGTCAGCGGTATATCATGCGCGTGATATAGTTTGGACGCCACGATGCAACTAATTATTTAGTGTAATCGTGATGATATAATTTGATAATATTTTTTGACAACGTTAAAATTTACACAAAGACATCTGAAGTACAAGGAAAATTGTTAAACAAAGAAAAATACTTCACACTGAATGTTGTTTAACAAGAGGTGTTTTTTTTTTGAATAAAGAAATATGTAAATAAAAAATATTTCCTGTCATAATACATATGTTATTTTATTTGTTTTCAATCAATGTTAAACATTTCTCTCGCATATATATCTATTTAAACACCTCAGATTTGACGGGAAATCTCTCGAATGAAGAGACAATTTTCATCCGTCATACCATGGCGGATGGTTGTCTAGTATATAATATGCATACAAGTGCAGAGGAAACTTACCACATTTTTCCTCATCCGTCCCATCTCCACAATCATCAATTCCATCACATTTCTTGTATTTTGGTACACATTTTGTTCTATGGCGACAGGTAACTTGGTCATCAGTGCAAATCACTGTCAAGAAAAAAAGAAACGCACAATCTTAGGCATTATTTCAAAAAAGTTTTCCTTTGTAATCAAGAAATTAAATATTACTTTCATTTATCTTTATAAGAATTTAAGATTTTATTTAGATAAAATAATAAATTTTTGCAACTACAGCCTGAAATTTAACTTTAAATAAAGAAGAAAATGTTTTCTTTTCTTAAGTGAACATTTTGCTTTGTACAAAAATTTAAATGCTTATTTTCATAATAATTTAAAAGAAAGAAATGCAATATTCAACTAACTAGGGTTACTATAGTTAACCCTTTGACAGCGGGTGTGATTTATAAACCACATATATAACAAAGTTTTAAAACACGCAGTTTTTTTTTAATTCCTTTTCCTCTCCATCACAAGGTTTTGATAAGAAAATAACCGGGCAATGCCGGGTAATCTGCTAGTTTCATTTAAAAATGGGAAATTTTAGCATCCACTGAAATTAATGGCAAAAATATTTTGTAGCATTTTTTCAACAATAATAAATATAGTAATGATTTCCGTCTTAATTATCTAAAAACTTTCTATGAGAACAAAATGATTACCATAAAATTTGAAAGTATGAGAATAGTTTCAAATAAAATACTTTTAAAATACAAGCAAGAATAACATTTTGAGTATTAGAAGATTTATCAGAGATTAGACATCCAAATGTTTTATCTTTATTCATGTTTGAAACGTTCCTGATAGGGAGGATGGTAAGGGAGTACATGTAAACATCTCCTTAGTATGTCTCAGATATCGTCGATCGGATTCAAATTGGGTAATCTTGATGGCCTTCCTGTACGAAGCAATGCTTCAAAGCATTTTGTGACAATGCGAACCCTATGAAGTCGGTCTTTATAGGCCATAAAAACAGATTCAGAACCCATGGCTACAAAAAATGACAAATGCACTGTTTAAAGATGCCTTCTCTATAGAGTACTGCAGTGACTGCCTCAAGAGGGTAGATATGGAGATTAGCAATCCTAGCCCAAACCTTCACCTCTATATGTATGTAATTGGCAGATATTGCTGGCCTAACATCGAGCTCCAAGGTTTCTCCAGATCGGTAATTAACAGGAATCTGTCTCGTAGTCCAAACCGGGACTCATCGGTAAAGAAGTATCCAATTTTTTGTGTACAGTTGAATTTAGCTTGATCAAATTTAAAAGGTTTATTCTATATGAGGTCGACAACGGAACGCAAGTCTCCTTGAATACAGTTCACCTGCATGTAGTCATCTGCAGATAATTTGCCATGATACAGCTATTTCTTATGATGCTGCAAGGTCGGATACAAGTTGATGATCATTCATTGGTCTGTGGCATCTAGACACAGAAAGAGATGATTCTGTGACATTCACTTGCTGTTGTTAACACTGTTCCCTCCCTTCGATATCGGTTCTACAAGCGGGGAATAAAAAAAAAACTAACAGGTATGAACGCAGGTTAGTTCCAACTGTCGCTGACCTCCTTCAAGATATTTTGTTAACAAAGCAATTATTTTTTTTATCTTACCTGTGGGATCAACTTGTTGAAAATAAAACTGGAATCCAACGCTTCTTGGCGTTCTGCCACTGATAAAATTAAGATGCAAAATATTACTCTTCGACTTGTACCTTGAAGGTACCCAGTAGCCACAGTATTGACCAATTTTCTTGTGGTTAGGTGGTTCCCCATCAAAGAGATACAGAACATCTGTATTGCACTCCATATTTAAAGCAAAGTACATCTTCTGGAGTAAAAATACCTAGAAAAGTATATCGTAGAAGATCAGAAATAACTTTTTATTATTAACTTCATTTAAAATTAAAACTAATTATCCTACAATAAAAAAAATCAAAATAATGGAAGCCATTTGCTCTCACAATGAACAACCGTTTCATGGAAGTTTAAAAAGATATCCTCTATTCGTGAGTAAAATAAAGTGGTTGGAGGTCTTAAAATTTTGAAGGATTTTTTATTTACTTTTTTTAGAGATGTTTAGATTTCAATATGGAAATTTTTTCATTTTTATAAGAAATTTCAATTACTAAAGTACGGCTTTACTTTTTTAATCGATTTAACTGGGAAAAGCAAGATAAGATGGGATGAAATCTAGCATGTCTGTAAATGAGAATAAAATAGAAACTCACATTATTTAAGTTATTAAAAATCTATATTTTTTATTTTAGTAGTAATTGATTTAGCTAAACCCTTTATAGAACAATGCAGATGTTTGCAATATGTTGAAAAATCTGTTTTTGAATTCTTATTTTGTTATTTAAATTTGCTTGTCAATATAATTTTATATTTAAAAATCAATCAGTGATTATGGGGGGAAAAATTAAAGCCCTGAAAATTCTTTGAATTTTGGAGTAATAGAGAAAAGAAAATTCATCTCTTTAACTTTTGATAATGAAACTCTGAAACTTCGAATTTGAAAAAAAAATTAGTTGCACTTTTATTTTATCTCCATACTTAAAATATAAAGCCCAAAGATATTTCAAATGGGTTTTTTTCTCATTTATTTGATTCAATGGTCATAAAAAGAGCAGAGTTTGAATATATTTCAAGACTGAACATGCGTTATTTGGAACGAAATTTTATTTCGCAACCAGTTTTGAGGATAATAATGAAATAGAATAAAAATGACGATGGTCTAGGAATTTCACGTTCCTGATTGCTTCTATGGGTGAATTTATAGGAATACTTCAAAAGAATGAAATAAGAAAGTCATCAGTCTTTCTTTCTTTCTTTTAAAATTTTCTCACACATCAGTCTCGCGTACTATGCTCCGTATCTTACTAGAATTCTATCAGTAATCAGGACTCAAAATCATTCAATCTTGGTTGGTATTAGTGACATTTCGCCATCTGCTAATTTTAAAATAGCGTCCAATATGGAAAAAAGGAAAATAAAACCCAACTATCAGCTTAAATAAAAATTTCTTAAGTCATTAAACTACGCTAATTTAAAAAAAAATTATTAACATTATATAAATTATATCGTGAAAAAGTTATCAGATCATGACTAATAGTGCTATAACGAGAAAGCTTTTCATAAGATTTTCGGTTTAAGGGCTGAATTTAATTCTAGGGAAGTTTAATGTTTTTTCATACTTGTAAATATGTCCAGGAAATGTCATTCATGTTCATTACTTACATAATAACTAAAATTCCGTATGGGGATCTAATTTTTATTTATTACTTTAAAGCGTTTTTGGTATTAATTATTGGTTATGTTTAACCATAGAAGAATTGGATATTTTCGAAAGTGCTATTACAAGTAAAAATACTGTGATAAATAACTCTTATATTGAATATAAATTAATAACTGTATGGGAGCAAGTAAATACCTTACTCATAGAAACAAAGAAATTAATACTGAAGGTTTTCAACAATTATGTTTTTGAAGTTAAATGAGAAATGTGAAACGAAAAGAGTGAGTTTAATAAAAAAAATCATTTATATGGACTGCAGTGAAAAACTTAATTTTTCTCAAAAACTTTGTTAAGACTTCAAACATAAAGAGAGAGCCACTTACCTTGCCTTTTGGTGCTTTCAGGGTCCATGAGCAGTTTTGATTAGGTGGATAAAAGTGAAAATTGTTAAACTTCGGAGAAGCCAGAAATCCTAACTTTTGCGTCACCACCAATGGCTGTGCTGGCCCACAAGCAATTGTGCTATTCACTAATGTTATCTCTAAATCATCAAATGTAATGCATTGAGAGAAACAAATTAGAAATTTATTTTCACTAAAAAAATTAAACTTCAGCAATGTTAAAATATGTTTGTCAGTTTTAAAAACTAGAATATATTTCTTGTAATATACTGTGCCGCATAGTTTAATCAGTATACTTAATAATATTTTTAAAAATATCCCTAGGCTAAAATCTTGGTGAATGCGATGTTACTGTCACAGACATTGAAGCAAACAAACTCAGCTAAGCATAGAGATTTGCACAAGAGGAAATTATTTTCTTACTCCGTTTCGAAAAGGAAAAAGTGCATATTCACGATTTTCTTTATTTATTTAAATTCAATAGAAATGGCTATACTTTTCTTTTAGTGGCTCAGCTCTCTGTATGAAGAAGCCCTTGTAGTTTTTCTTTTCTTAGTTCGAATTCGAAAGCAGGTAAAGTAAACATACCTGACAAAATGTTACGAATTCAGCATCTACAGCTAGCCTACGCAGTAAGAGCACTTGTCTGCAACACCATCACGTATATGAAATTAAAAATGATGAAAGTCATAGAAGAATATCGAGTGTGTTACGAAACCATGGAATCAATATGCATTGTTCACAAGGTTGCAGAGATTCCAGCACTCTTGGATGTGACAGCATCTTCAGTAAGCTATAGCGTTTGTTCGGTGCAAGCAATTATTAGATATCATCCAAAATACGATACTACCCCCGAGTATTCATGAGCATTGAGTCGCATGATTGCCACAAATATTTTTTTAAAAGCAGGAACCAGTTTATGTCATAGTTTAAAGTTGGATATTCTCGAGCGCTCCACGCCAAAAGCTGTCGTCAATAATGGCGAAAATTGGAGCGATGTGATTGAAAGTTTTTATATTCAACCATTCTAGATTTCCAAGCTCTTCATTTGAACTAACGGGACCTAAATGCTGAAATGCGACCGGTGTAGATACCTGGGGGGGCTGGTCTAGGAGCAGGCGGGATATTCTAGTTTTGAAGGGGGGAGAAGTAGGTGCGGTAGGGGATCGGAGTGACCCGTTTGCGATTTGCAATGAGCGGCCGTAAATGGCCTTCCTAAATGGATGGGCTGAAAACTGGAATGGTGTGGAGTAACACCAGGCCATTTGCTTGGAATAGAGAGATCGTGAACAACGGGGTTAATGCTGGACCAGGTCAGTCTCTTACCCAGTGCACCCTGTGCAAGGAGCTTCACTATATGGAATTATTGAGCTGTATATCTCGGCAACTTCCAAAGCATGCGGTCCAATAGCAAAACATATTCAAATGGGCATGGACACTAGACTATGGATAACTAACGTTGTCTAGTACGGTCTGACATGCTTTTATATCTTCAGTCATGTACAGAGGTAGCTGTAAACATCTTCTCAACCTAATCATGAAAAGTTAGTAAAATTTTCCAGAAAGCTGTCTACTGCGTTTGTAAACGTAATATTCTCTTCGAATTAAAGGAAAATATTTAAAATAGGCTAGTTAATATTTATTAGCTGTCATTCAATAAAATTGTGTAGTCTGTTCTGAAATAGCAACAGTTTTGCTAAATATAGGTTTTCTCATGTGAGAAAGTAGAAATAAGTTTTGTTTAATAGTATCATATAAAAATTGATCTCAAAAATTTACTAAAAATAAGCGAAATAGATTACAAAAATGAAACCTTCGGAGAAAAGTTTGGAAATTTAAAATGAAACAGAAATAATACATTTTTGCGACGCTTTTTACATTTAGAAACCTAAATGAAAAACGAAGCTCCTAATTAATTTTTTTGCGATAAAAGAAGAGACAAAAAAAAACCTAAGCTTTGAAAATAATCACTGAAATTAGTTCTCGAGAAAAAAAGAAAAAACTGAGATGTGAAAATAACCAATGAAATTAATGCTCATATTGACTTGCATTTAGTTTACAAGCTTTTTAAAATTTTCATTTCTTCATTTTAGTTTATAAATATGGTTTTTTACACTTTTCTTTCTAATTACGTAGTAGGGGAGAGTGTTGTATCTTTGACCGATTTTCGGTATTAAATTTTTATTGGCTTCATTTTCTAAGATAACTATTATATTGTGAGTGCTAACCTAAACTCTGCTTTGTCTTCCATTTGTTATATATTTTAAAAGACCAAAATTTTCAATTTTAATATTTTTACATATTTTTTAAAAAAGCCTTACACGGTAGTCAAATATACAATATAGTGTTGTACCTCTGACATGCTGGTGTTGTCCTTTGGCCTGCACTTATTATGAAAACAAACATAAATGAGAAAATGACTTATAATCATAAAAAACAATAAGATAGTTATTTTTGATTAAAAACTCAAATTTGTATACATAAAAACAAGCTATTTACATGATTCCATAATTATTAAAAGCTTCATTCATTCTAAAATATATTCATTGTGCTACTATTTAATCTTATTCAATTGTGCATCTTTATTCAACCTTATAATTTGAAAAATTTCTCATCATTTTTCCTGCACAAATTTAATTGTTCCATCCATGTCTTGATTTTTTTTTCTTGTGACTCCAGTATTGTCATTTATCCTAAAACTATCCTTACTATAGATGTTTTATGGCTTAAAAATACGGATTGATAATCAATGCTTTAATATAAAACAATTTTTTATACTGATTGACCTACCAATTTGTAATCGATCCCATAATTTAGGAAAAATTATATCTCTAATTTCCCCTAAATAAGAAGTATTTAGAAGTCCCTCTGACCTGGTCAAAGAAATAACATATCATGGTGGTCAAAGGTATAAAATGGTACAATTTCACATTTAAACCTCTATAACTATTTTTAGGTTAGGAATAGAGAAACCAGAGTTTGCACATATTAAGATTATTAGTCTGTCTATAGTATGTATATCCTAATATCATTTCTTAATAGTTTCAAAAAAAATGTTATGAGGCTGAAAGAAATATCTGTAGCATTTACTTTTCAGTGCTGAAATCAGATAAATATTTTTATTCAGCACAGTTAATATGCTTTTCAAACAGCAACTGGCTAAGCTAAGCAACTGGTGGATGGTCTTCATGCTAAATAGATAAACTACTGCATTTTGTCCCTAGTTGCCAGAACAGATTGTAGTGGTCAAAGGTACAATCGGTCAAAGGAACAACACTCTCTCCTATATCACTAGTTTTCATGTCGTTTAAATAATAACAAGAAAAAACAATGATATTGTTTTAAAATGAATTATTCTTTTAGATAACATGATTTAAAATCTTTCTTACTCATAAAATCAGCTCATGACACTAGATTAAAAAGATGAACTTCACTGTAATTAACAGTACAATATTTAAATAAAAACATCATAAATTAAAAGGATTTTACATTCAGTTCGTTAAATTCTTTTAAGAAGTATAATGATGGCGTCTGAAAATAGATGAAATTAAATATTATACCATAACGTTTCATTTCAAAATATGTGAATTCTCCAGGTATTTCAGCCTGTTTTCACTTACATAAAAATCAATTTATACATATTTTAAGCAGGATCCATAAGTGTCATTGAAAGAAAGAGCATATTTTAAACGAATTGTGTTTTCAGAATAAAGAAAACGGGGTTAATCGCAAACTTATCAAATTGAATTTTTAATTATAATTCAATAATAACACTCACCTTTACTTATAACAGAACATATTATAGACAAGAAGCAAACACTAATTAAAATGCCTTTCAAATGCATTGTTTTCTATAAAAGAAAAATCCTGTCTCAAAACTTTTCTAGTGAAATGAGTGCCCTGAGTGCTTTTTCGATACGATTGTTTCCATTCAACACATGGATGTTTTCGATAACTAGATATAGATTATTTTCGATTACGAATAAGCATTTTTTATCTTTTGAAACCATTTATTTTTAATTTGAAGGTGATATTGATATTCTATTTTGCAGAATGTTCGGGAAGACAAATAATATCATCACATAAACTTGGTTCTCTCTATATATTTATTTTTCTACGACATTTCGAAATTGAGCGTTCAATACACCTTCACTGAAAAGTTTGAAAATACACACATACACACGTGTCTGTGTGTGTGCGCGGGTTGTTGTGGATTTTATATATATATTATTTTTTATAATATACATCAAAATAAATATAAAGGACATTGTTAATTTTAATGTGTAATCAAATTAGTGTAGTTTACTTCAGTAATAATAACATCCCGTTTTAAAGTAACAAGAGGGCTGTTTAGTTATGGTATCCGTAATTTTGAACCGCGGCCAGAGGACCAAGACGACACCTAAACTGGCATCCACTCTCTAAACTTTCGCACCGTCGTATTCATTTGCAGTATCATTTGATTACCCACAAATGGGGTGGAATTTAAGGCAGATAATGTAATTATCTAATAAAGCATTTAATATCTAAATAACTTTAGAATTATTATAATGTATCTGGGAATCTCCTATTTCAATAATGAAATCTGAATTAAATCTTCGAAAGGTTTTTAAAAATTAAGCTTTTAAAAATGTATCAAGAACTTCGTTATCACACATCGTACCCGGCTACTCAACCATACACAACAAATTTACACCCTTCGGTAGCTTTATCACGGGTAATTTGTTCTTTTCTCCATATCTCTTCCATATCACGTAATGGAATCGTGAAATCAATAATCCGAACTTTCTTAGTTGAAACATTTTTTATATATGCAAATTCTTTGCCAACTCAACTCATGAGATAATTAATATTTAATTCTAGCTTGATTTCTAAGGGAAAGAATATTTAATAAATTGTAAGTTAGATGTACAATAGTGATGCAATCCGACTGAATACTGTTTCACACTTCTTTGTAATCGGGTTCAAATTCAAGGCTCTTATGTGCCAGAGATCTTATGCAAATTGGATCGCGATCGATGTGTTATGTAATTGGTATCATTGTATTAACTGTATTTTTAACCACTTATAAGATTGTATATATTTGTGTGTATTACTTTTACTTTCTACGTAGAGAGATGTCTGTAGCTATCTCGAGGTGAGATAGATGTGTTAATCCAAAATGTGTTAATCCATCCTTGGTCAACCTTCCTGCTCTGATCTGCTCAAATAGATATAGCTTCTGCTTTTCATAATTTCATAACCGACTTCTTCGGTATGAAATATATCAAACAGTCAGCAGTATGTCAGCTTAACACTATCAGTTTAGCATAAAAAGTAATCAAATCATTCTTTACATTGTGATTTACTTTCATCATTTAAGTTCGAATTTAATGTTTTTGTTTTTAAATCTTTTCTTGGTGTCATTTTTTACATTTCATATATAACACTGGGGAACAAAAAAAACACACTTTGCTTCATTTGCGTAGGAACTTTTAACGGTTTTAGAGTATCTTGAGGTCGTTGATTTCAAAACTAATTTTACTTTTGCTTAATTGGCTGTAGTTTTTGAAATAATGCATGTGTCGACATTTCAATCATATCTGCAGTAAAGTGGGACGAAAAAGGTATTTTTTTCATGTCGCTATACAGTGGAAAAATCTGCGAATTGATGAAAAACAAAAGGTGGAGAATTTAATTTAATTGATTGATATCTACCGCTCCCGTAAGGACCTTAAAAGTCCTAAAAAGTGGCTAAATTAGTCTATTTTACATTAATTTTTAAAATTTTAAAAATTTCTCTGAATCTCTTTATTACAGCATTATCTGTTAAGAACTCAATTTTTTAAGAGTAATAAGTTTTATTTTATCAAAATCGATCTATAACTTCCTGTCACAAATTCCTTTCAAAGTTGGCAAAAATATGTGAAATTACTTCAAATATGCAATTTTTAGTTTCTAATCAACATCATAATCTTAACACATCATTTGTCAATGAAATGCAGTAGGTAAATAAATATATATGCTTAGCAAAAAGTTATTTAAGTCTAAAAAATATCAAATGTATTTATTTTCTTTGTTTAGGGTATCACTTGCTCCAAAACTAAAATATTATTCGTAGTTAAGAAAATATGCCAAGAATACGGAAAGTAGCAAAAATGAACGCACCCTTAAGAAAAGACTTCGGCTGCCAGGATATCAAAGTTATGGAACAAAGATATCAAGGGAGGTGGGGCACACATATGGTGGCAGATTACTGCCAGACTCCAACGCGAAACATCCACCGTACGTAAGAGAAAATCACATTAAAGCTTTTCCATGAAGTAACTGAACCAGCTTATTTAATTTTTCTTTTCTTGGACTTTATGCAACACCATCATGTATTTTCACCATACCATTACGATTCATCTATTTTATTTTTTTAAATTCATTTCTTTATTTCATTCATTAATTTTGTTTTAAATTTTATTCTGTAACTTGCATTTGACTCAGATTTTAAGTGATTTCTGCATAAATTTATCGTATGACTTATATATTCATAACTCTTTAAGAATAATTTGATATACTGCATCGATTCAATTTTATTATTGATTTATATTTGATACAGTTTTAATGCGATTTGAGTGGTGCGTACACTATTGAAATACAATTTTTACTTTATCTGGAAAACTGGAGCCATTCTGACAAAAAGAATATTGGATTCGGAATCAACATCATGAAATTACCCTAAAATCAGTGGATCAATATCATTAGCAAAAATCAGTGTTGACCATTGTAATAATTAAATCTAAAATAATTTTCATTTATGAGTCATATTTCTTCTCCACGCATTACATTTCATGTGGTTAACATTAAATAAATTGCAGCCGAAAATATATTTCACAAGAGAAAAAATTTAGTTTGGTGTTTAACAAAATTTTTAAGGTCACGCGTCGAATATACGACTGAAATGCCAGTACTGCTTGATCCATATCTGAAGTTTTATTTTCGGCTTTCACAAAGAATTTCCGCTTTAGACACCGTCTAATATCCTGTCAGTTTATTCACTATGCAATTTACATAAAGGAATGGAATTTTAAAGCATGATTGTATGAAGAGAATTGTTAGAATTCTATTGAAGGTCATCACAGTAAACAATATGATGTCTGTTGAAACATCTCTGATCCAAATTAAAATACTACTGCATTTGAATTCATTATTAATGGAAAAAAATAGCATTGAAGTGACTTTGGGTTGGACATAGATGAGAATAAAGTAAAGCATTTAAAGTGAAAATAAAACACTTTGCACGGTGTATAATTTGTAAATTGGTTACTCATTCATTTATTGGAAATTTGGCACTTGAATTGCAAATGAGCAATAAACGAGAACTAAACAAACATTTAATGAAAAACTTTAGGGGAAATGTTTCTGTGTAGTTCCTCAGGATATTATAGTTATATTGCAGTTCCAGATCAAATGTGTCTAGCAGGTATACATATTAAACTAAAATATAAATTATTATCAAACTATGAAAAGGGATAGCTTTGAATGTATTTTTTAAACTAATTTTTTAGTGAGTTTTTCTACGGAAATTTCAATAACGTTAAATAGTTCGATACTAATTCAATGAAATTTTGTGCCAATATGACACGCATCCTTCACCGAGTTTGGATTCAAAATTTAAGCTCTAAGGTTTAATTCAAAATTTTTTGAGACGTTTGCATATGAAAATGATAAAATAAATTTTGTTCAATTGTATTTCCTACGATAATCTGGATTTTTTGCAAACATATGAAATAGAATATTTTAGTTTTAGATGCAGGTTCTACTTCGGTTTCGGTCGATACTCCAATTTTCTCTAACTGTCTAATTTGATTACTCGTACAATTTAGGGAATGTGCTGTTAGTTTGATTAAGCAAAAATTTCATAGAATAACAATCATGGATTCCCTTCAATTTTGCATCAAATTATAATGTCTATGAATGAATGACTCAATATTAATTTTTAAGTTTAAAATTACGATGATTCGATTCATGAATGGTAGAAGAAGCTATTAGTTAAGTGTGTAAACAAATAATGGTTTAATAACTTGATTTCTGCACAGAACAAAAATTGTGAACTATTAAAGAAATAATGTTCAAAATCAGTTATGATTTCATTTATTGCTACATTCTTTAAAGAACTATTAGCGTGCTATTCTTATAGTATTTAAATTTCTTAGGGTTTCATTTTTGTCTGCTCCATACGAATTTATTAGAATGGATGTGGTAACACTATTGCATCATAAATACTATTACACCATAGTTTATTGTTCTGATTATGACTTTACTATTATCGTAGCATACTTACTACAATCGCTCCTTGTAAGAGCATTTCACCGGAAATGCTAATTGTTTGTAATTGTCTATACTACATCTACTTAATACATTGTCTATGGAAAACGAGAAAACACGTGCTTCGCATACTATCACTGGATAGCGGAAGCCGACTACGCATTGTTTTGTGTAAAAACGGGTATTCGATGAAGTGAAAATTATTCATCATCTATTGTCAGATGTTGTACGATGTATTTACCTAAAGATTTGTGGAATTAGAGTGACAAGGGAGAGATAAGGAGATCATAAGTGTGGCAAAGGAGGGGTAAAAGAGATCGTAAAACATGTACCTTTATATTTAGTCGTCTTTCCTTACATTCCTTCGGTTGTAACGATAATACTCTTGTCAATAGATGTTTTGCAATATACTATGTTGTAATTATAAAATTATGTCGTGAAAAAATATTGGTAAATTTATTATGTTATAAACCAGTAGTTTGTCAGAATTTTGAATTTAACCTTGGATATTATGTTATTGTTTATAAAAAAATATAAAAATATGCTCTAATTACAGTCAAGTATTCAATAGAAGGTAAGAAACTGGAAGTTTTATTCAAAAATAAGCAATTATGCAGAAGTTAGCTATTTTTCGTGAAACGTAATTTTAAGCCATTTTACGTGAAACGTAATTACGCTCAAAAATTACAAAAATCGTCCTCTTTTCGTCTAGGATTGGCGAAAACAACCCTCAAGCAATGTGTTGAAAAGAGAAAAATTTCGCTTAAATCGGTTAAAAAATCTTTTTTAAAACATTACAGCAGTATATTTAATACCTAAATATTGAAACAAACACTACAGGTAATAGAAACAAATTTCTTGCTTGATTTATTAGCACATAGGTACTTCGTTTCAAGAAAAGTTTGTAATCAGAATTAATATGTTCTGTGTACAGTAATTTGCAATCAAACCTAATGAGAAAAGCTTTATTTCGCGCCAATAAAAATTAAAATAGTTGGAGATAAAAATTCACGATAGAAAAAATTCTTATTAATTGCAATAGTTGCCAAGTGTCATGTTTCGTTGATTACGTTTTCCATCCAGTCCACATAACAAGGTACCAAAGTATATATTCCAGGTTGCTCTTTATCTCCACATATTGCCCCGCCAGTAGAAACAATACCAGCAAGGTGCCAGACGTTCTTGTCGTATGAATAAACTAATGGACCGCCGCTGTCACCCTGGGGAAAAAAAGTTCAAAGATTTCAATAAAAAATATAAAGGAATAATCTGTATCTATGATCATAAAGGGATTTAATCGGTTGATATCTAGTTTTCGTTGAGTACTTGTAATCTTTACTCAGACTACTTCGTTATGACAACTTTACTCTCATTGTAATAATAATATACAGTAAAATGTTGCCACTCAATTATGATCAGATAAAAATACATTCGGTCTTGAACCTAATTATTCTTTTTGATAAGATATCTTGTCGGGCCGTGGCAGAGGAAGTGGCTTTCAACTCGTTAACGCCCCAAGTCGTGTTTATAGGAAGTCACATTTCACTTCCGTGGCTAAACCGAATGCATTCCATTGTTTCTTTTTCTTTTACTTTATTTATGAAGTTAATAGGTATTATCAAACTCTAAATATATACCACAGGAATATGCCACCAGTTAAACAGATTTTGAAGTCAAATTGTTATTATTTTGAATTTTTTTTTATTTTTCCTTTTATTTATTTTTGAGTTAATGGAAGGAATTAAAAAGTTATTGCTATTTTTTGATATTTTACTATATTTTTAAAATCTTTAATATTTATGCAAAAAAAGTTTCAAAAATGATTTTTTTCGATTATTTTTATTTTTTCTAAAAAAATAAGAAAAATAAAACAAAAAAATACTCCCAATTTAATTTTACTTCACAGTTAACTTAAGCTTGGTGTTTTAAAAATAATTTAATAGAAATTTATTGAAATCTATGCTTTAATTTAATTTGGGCGTAAATGGGTTAATAGATCAGGCTCAGCATGAAAACCAGAGAAGTGGTATTTTATTAAAGTAGACTTCGAATGTTTCATTATCGCAGTAACTTATGAAGTAATTTGCAGATTTTTTCACGTAACTCCTTTTATTTCAAATTATGTGTGTTACCTTCATGCAAGTTCGGAAGTTATTTACGAATTTCTAAAGTTATCTCATTTTAGAAAGTTCCGAAATAGTCCTCGTCATAAAATAGTCCTCGTGTTACTTCCAAACGGGTGTTGATTTAGAAAATCAATCATTTCAAAATTCAAATAAATTTTATTCTTAACTTTTATTCAAAAGGAATCTATTTTCTTCGAAAATCATTCTCTGCAGCATTGCATTCTAACTTTCAGTGCGCAAAAATTTGCAATTAATTGTAAACGTATTAAAAAAATTTTTCTCCTTTCAAAAAATATAATTTATATTTGGTTCCAAATTATAATAAACTTGTTTGAAATAAAATAAATTTATTGATAAATGTTATTTTCATTTTCCATACTGCTTAGGACCAGGCAATAGAACTTTTCAGCGACACAGTAGGCTGCTTTGTATCTCATCAAACATATATTAACTGAAAGTGGAGGGGACGTATCGACGGTCACCCGAAGAAACTTTTAACGAGAGCAATTCATGTTCAGTGGGAAAAATATATATGCCGAGCATCAACTTAAAGAAAGGAAAATGTTTGCAACGTTTCACATATCACAGCATTTATCTCACGAACACAAACTGCACGAGCACAGAAGCAAGTACTCTAACAAAATTCTAAAGGAATACCTTTAAGAACAGTCTTGAATGTAGATAGGCGATAACACACAGTTACAGATAGGTTTTATTAACCTGATAGGCAATTATTGTTTTCACAGCCAAGAACATTCAATTTACTGCAAGTTTTATTCCTTTGTTAAGGCGACTAGGGACATTAAAAATCTTTTTTTTTTTTAAATTTTCAACTAATCAAGTTGAAATTTTGCACGCATTAATAGTAGCACTATATAAGACAACACACAAAATTTTACTTTTTTTAAAATATATATTATTTAATTTTTAATAGCTATTAATGACATTTATGATAAATGTTCCCGGCACTCCAAAATTACTCAAGATCATTCCATTTTTTTAATAAGTTACTTTGACAATTTTGAAAGAAAAATTGGGATTAATTTTTATGTTTCAGAAAGGAATTTCAAAATTAATGCACATAATAAACTCGATACTATTGAGTTTGGAAAAAATTACGCCCAGTATTTGATATAGAAGAAAATATTTAAATTTTAATAACAAAATATCTTCTATATGAATGTCAACAATTATTTTCCATATATGTCTTTATGCTTATATAAAATGTCAAGACATTTGCACAAAAAGTGAAGCTCTCGGAACATTTATCATAAAGGCCATTAATTATTATTAAAAATTACATTTATACCCATAACTCAGAAATAAATAAATATATTAGAGTGAAATTTGTGTGTTGTCTTATATAGCGCTCTTATTAGTGCGGACAAAATTTCAAATTGATTAGTTGAAAATTAAAAAAAATGATTTTGTAGGTCCCTGGTCGCCTTAAGTGGAGACAATAGATTAAATCTTTGATTTAATCTTGACAACTACCAATATCTTAATTAAGCACTCAAAAATTTTACCAGTGAGTCAGCATTGAAAAATCACAAGAGCTGAAATGTGGAATGCCCTGTCTTCCTTCCCATTTTATTCAACTTACATCACAAGAGTCATGTCCACCATCAGCATGCCCCGCACAGGCCATCGTCGGGGCTACATCGAAATTCTTGTGCCATTTCCGGCACTGTTCCAGTGAAATAATGGGTACTGCAGCTTGTTTTAGTTCCAGTTCGGAGCCCGTACCTATAAGAAAACGTATATTTTGGTTGAATCAGTTAATGTCTTTATTGTATCTGACCTCATTTTTATAGAACCTTTAGTAATGTCTGAAAGCAGATTATAACAGATATATTAAGTTCAATGCTACATTAAACCTCTTATAGGTACGCAATAATATTGCAGAATGCCGATGCAAATTTGACAGGCATTTAGCCCCGATGTTACCGCCTACCAAGGAGCCCAACTAGGGAAGGCAACTACTGGCTCTGTACCTTACCAGCCTCGATGCTTAGTTTGGTTCTAGCCAGAACCTATACGCTTAGAGTCACCCACCCACCCGAGGACAGTGACCATCCTTAAAGCCAAGCCCAAAAAAGTGGCATTTTTGCTTGATCCTATGCAGGCTAACCGTGGCTGCGGATTACGGTGCATCACCCACATAAAAAGTCGCCAACACCATGAGGTCTATATAGCCGTACATGAGAAGCAAGAAGTAAAAGGAAGGCCGACAGCTTTTCATAAAAAGAGCTCTTTCGCTCCAAGAACAAGATTCCAATCGCAAGTCTTAATTCATTTAACGACATCTTTCCGTGAGTCTTAGGGAAAAACATATTCACGGTTCTTTCTTTTAGTGTTGATTTGATTGAGATCAAACATTGGATCATAGCCATTATTATATATATTCATATATTTTGAGGAATCCATTCAATTTGACTTATACCAGTGGCGAATCCGAGGGAGGGCGGGGGCTATGGAGCTGCAGCCTACTCCAGAGCTAAACCAAAATTCTTGATTTTTTTCAAATCATTACACCTGTTTGTTCTAATTTTTTTAAAAAAATAAAACGTGGCAACACTGCTTTCTGTCTTTGACAGGGTCGAAACTTTTTCTACTTTGTTGACATTCCACTCGTATTTGTAGCGTTAACGCGGTTCAAAACATTTTCTGGCGAGATATTTCATTGTGTTTTTATTCAATTATCGAAAGTATTGCAATGTCCTTCGTGGTTCTTATTGTCAGGTGCATAAAGTTAGTGTTTTGACTACACAAACAATGAGGTCACGACAATACAAAGTTTCTTAACCCTAGACCAAAATCCTGGATTCGCCACTGTTCAAGGGTTATAAAGATATTAAACCAGCAATTCGTTTAGAAATCATCCATACGCACATACATAACAAGCAAATGCTAATTCATTCCGTATTTACTCACAATCCCGCTAATAAAGCTTTGTCTTGCACGGCGAGTCGTACCAGGTCACAACTGATATGGTACGACAAAAAAAATCAATTGCTGTAAACTGGAATCTTTTAGCGACGATAATCGCTTTCGTCCATACATCTTCTTTTTTTTCACTCCATTTCAAGAATTTTCGCTGGCGTTCTTGTTTTGACATTCGATCGTCTGATAATTGATTTTAGAGTCTGATTCGATCGTCTGATAATTGAATTTTGTTTTTCTGGTTTCTGCTTCGATTCTGATGCTTTTGCTATGAAGGCTTTTAAGATAAAACCAATGGGAGTGTTCTCCCCTCGACTTTCTTGTGAACTTCTACGGGGTCAACGGGAAAGCCAGGGCTCCCCTGTAGAGAACTTTTGTACTCTCTTCACGCAACGGGTTTTTTAATTATTAATAAATAAATAAAGATTTGGCGAAAATTTAAGAGGGTCATCATTGCCTTGTATAGCAGGTATAAGTACAGTACCTCCCCTTGTACAGCAGGTCTTACCCCCCGTTCGGCAGACCGAACTCACCCCGTTGGGGGGACTCTATCGCCACTCCTGTACTTTTACGATAATATCCGTTTTGTGTTTAATTTCGTCGAATAAGGAAGGAAATCTTAATTCTATTAAGATGACACTGAAATAAATTTGGGATAGGTTGTGTCTTCAACGCATGCGCATATTCTGTCCTTCTTTGTATCTAAACACATAAAAAATTGTACATAAATTTACCCTTGATTGTATTCACTCGCAAAATCATTTCACTGATACAAGCACTAGCCTATTACCTGACTTGGTTACAATTATATACGCAAAAGATGAAGTTACATTAAAAATGTTCGTGACAAAATGCGATTACACTTAACGCTCCCCATTCAGGCCGCTTTTCGACATTATATCAAAACAGGCGTATAATTGTGCAGTGGGAACACCGTAAGATGAATCACCGATGAAAAATGGAATATAGATATCCCAGTTTTGAGCAACATCCCTTACAGTTTTTAAATAGGACTACGTTCCTCTCATTGGGGTCTCGGGAAGGAATTCGATTCACACGCCAAAACGCCACAAAAAACGTTGTATGAGAGATCCTCTATATCTCGGTAACTACATATGTTAAAAAATAACTAATGTCTTATTTTAAAGATAAAGGATAACAACAGGAGTTACAAAAAAATGAAAATCGGAATTGTAGTTCAGTGACTACTGAGTCTTAAAGTTGGGCAAAAATATGCATGAATTGGGGATGCGATCCTCTATATCTCGGTAACTATATGTGTTAGAAACATAATTAATGTCATATTTTAGAGATAAAGGGTAACAACAGAAGTTAAATAAAAATTATTAAATTATGTATGTTACTTTTCATAGCATCGACCGATCCTACACAGAATTGTAACACACCCACGCACGTTTTAAGAATTCAAAAGAAATGAATTGACACTGCAATGCATTTTATTAAGAAATAAAATAATTTTCAATGTAACCTTTGTTTCATTTTATTTCGCCAAATTTCCATACATCAGCATTTCAGAGAAACAAAAGAGAACTGAGAATAACTTCGAGAAACAAAAGAGCATCACGAGCAACTTCGAGAAACAAGAGTATCGCGAGTAACTTCGAGAAACAGAAGAGTATCGAGAGTAACAAAGAGAAACCGAGAAACTAAAGAGAATGGCGAGTAAAGTAGACCTGCGCCTTTAACATAGCGGCTGTTTGAAAAAGACAGCCTCCCGCCATTTTCTTTTACTAATTAACGGATTCCCCCATGGGGGCACCGCGAGTACACGAATGAGTGGCCGCCGGATAAGTAAGCGGAAGCTCGCTCCCCCTGGGGGTATAGTAATGGTGGGTGCTGGGTCCCTCCACCAGTAATAGTACGAACCTCCTTCTGGAGACCTCGGGCCGGTGGCCCAGTGGTGGCCATTAGGATTCCTGCCTCAGTACTCGAGCTATTGCAGCGGCTGCCATTCAGATGACCCGGATGCTACGGCAGGGCAGGGGTGCTCCAATTTTTCTGTTTACTGATGAACAGATGTTTCTATTCCGTTCAGTATAATTCATAAACTGACTACTCTCATCTCTTCTTATCTTTCGTGCATTCTACTTGCACCATTACCCAATGTTTGTGAGTATTTCAAATGAAATGTGAAATTATACTCCCGATATATTTTTTTACTGGAGTACATTAGTTAAACTTTTGATATTTAAGAATTAGTGAGATTTTTGGTTGAGAGAGATATTTGAAAATTTTTAAGTTTGTTTCATTTAACTTACACTTCCGCTCATAAATTAAAGATAATGGCAGTTTGTACTAATTAGGACGAAAAAGCACATAAAAAATGCTGCAAACATAAAGTCAGTTCAATGCAAATAGGGTACAGAACAAAAACTGCAAGACAGTTCGTACAACTTCTGGGTATGCTGAGCATTTGATTATCCAGATGTTCTTTGAGGTAAACCGTCTTCCATTCTTGAATCCGAAGTTCTGGAAGAGACCTGAGAATGAATGATGCGCTGCAACCCGTAGCCATGGCATGTTCCATGCACAGGGCCGGCCCGAGAGGAGTGCGAACGGTGCGACCGCACAAGGCCCCGCGCAGCTGACGGATTTTGCAAAATTCATTAAATTTTTTTTATCCTTTTTAAAAAATTCTTTCAACCAACTTTTATGTAAAAAAAGGCATAAAAAATTAATAATTTTTCTAAAAAGAAATATATTGCAATTTTTTTCTGGTTTTGAAAATTTCCATCAGAGATCTGTTAAACCAGCGGGAGTGACCTCCCCAAAACTTTTTCGCCTACAAATAACACGGGAACGGGGGAGGGGAATACACCGCGCACCGGAAAACGTGCAGTATTCCCTAAGGTGGGGTAAACAATCGCTCCAGCTTTCGCAGCTTTTTTTGCGTAGAATGGAGAAAAAACCGTTTCAACGCCTTTTTTAAAACTAATTTAAACGAAAAATGGAGACAAATCTACAATTAGGGTTTCAAGACTACATATGAAATTTCATTTATCTAAGTAATTTTGTTAAGAAGTTATGGCGTTCTAAAGTATGCGATTATACAGATCGACAGACGGTCAACCCTTTGACGGATTTGGCCCAAAATTTTATACGGACCTACATTTCTGATGAAGAAACTGTGTACAAATTTTAAACATCTAGCTATTTAAGTTTTTGAGTTATAGAGTTCACATGAACGTGGACAGACAGACTTCCGGTAGACGGATTTTGTCCAAACTTTGATAGAAACCTACAAATTATGTGTAAAGTTTACATACCAAATTTCATCCCCGGAGCTCTAATAGTTTTCGAGCTATCGTGTTCACAGACAGACATAATTCCAAAATTGTGTTTTTCGGACTCAGGAAGGAATAAAACGTGGAGATTCGTCAAAATCTCGAGTTCAAATTTTTTGACGATTACAGTTCTTTCTCTTCGTATACGAGAAAGTAAAAAGTAATTGGTGGATCTAGTAGATAAGAATCGAACAATTCCCTTAGCTACCTGGAGGTCCACGTATTTCCGATTCTTGGGCAAAATAAAAGGTAAAAAGAGATAATATTGTTCAGTCCTAAACCAGGTTCGATTGCTCCAGGCATCATATGGTCACTCTTTTTACGGTGCGGGGGGGAAGAAACACCCCAAAATGGATGCCCGTCATTTGAAGATAAATTGCAGGTGATAACATTCAATACATTCCTTGTTCCCGAGACTGTTACTTTCAGGGTATACAGGGGATAATGCTTTTGTGCGGATCCACATCTGTTCCCCTAATGGCCAGCAGATAGTCTTTCCCCTCTATTCACCTATAGATGAACACTTTTTCTGCTTATATAGTTCTAAATTGAAAACATTTGTTCCCCTCGTATTCAGCAGGATTGCTAAGCGATGATGAAGTATATATCTCACAAGGGTTTCTCGCTTTTCTTTTCAAAAATGTGGTTTTCCAGAATCTATGATAGCCCAATAAATCTGGCTGTCATGGTTCGCATTTGACAAGGAGATTTGTTCGTGAACACAGGGTAATGCGACCCCAAATCAGCAGTAAAGCGTCAAAGTAATGGTGGTGTTTAATGATATTTTCTTGGCTGTAACGGATATCTGGTGCTCTTCATATTCAAGGAGAATCTGGATTTGACAGAAAACAACACACAGGCCCATTGTACTGGTGTCCAGTTATGTTTTCTACACCAATGTAACCGTCAGGCAGTAAGATGCCGTGAGTAGGACACATCTAACAAGTTTGCGGGCATAAAGGCAATACTCTTCCAACTTTCTGTCCATGATTTACCTCGAAACTGTGGTATCCGGGGATTCCGACACCTGTCGAAACAGATCTGCAGCAGTACTTTGCCTATTTTCGGTAGTTACTGCCAAATCTCGGTCAGGAACGGCCTGTACCGAAGTTTCTGCTTACATAATGGAAAAGCTGCCATAGCATAAAGATGATATTGTGCGCGATCCCTATCTCCTGTCATCAAGGCATTTTAACCAACCACCTATTCTGTCACTAAAAAGTTATCCATGCTAGTCCTCTGAGTCAAAGCTACTCGTTTTTGACAATCTCAGGCTTCCTCTGAGTCAAAGCTACTTGTTTTTGACAATCTCAGGCTTATGCGGCGATTTTAAAATATACTACATCACAGAAACGACTCCTTTGTGCTCTGACCCTTACAGAGCACTTTCTGCTTGAGACATACTAAGCTATTCCAGAAGATGCGGGTTGTTCTATTTCATCAGAAATTTTTGCTCTGGTGCGGGTTTTCATTATTATTATTATTTTTCTGAAATTCCCAAATATCCTTAATTTATGCATATGAACGTACGCCACTTATTGTAAATTTATGACTTATACGAATTAACTCATTAAATTATATCGTGAAAAATTTTATCGTGATTTATTGCGAAAGATAGTAAAATTTTGTTCCAATTTTTTGAGAATGCAGCTATCAAAAATTTAGGCCCTTTCTTAAAAGAAAAAGCTTAAAACTGAAGGATATTTTGTCAAAAATTGAACTTGAAAATGCGAAAATGCCAGTAACGTTTTTATTTACTTTTCAGTTATTTTACAGCTGCATAAACGACTAATTGTTACTCCAGTGAACGAAATAATTTATTAGTGAACGCCCATGGCTATAAACTCAACAGATGAAATGTATTCTTCCGTACTTTATTATGTTTGCCTCAAACTCCGAAGCGTTACGTTGTAGTCCGTGGCATATTTAGTGTCTATTCTGGAGGATGTCAGGATACGGCGGTGATAGATAATTTGACGATGAATTAACCCTGTGATCTTGATGGTAATTAAGATGTTAGTTCTATCACAGCACAACGTAAGCTCTCTTAAAATGATTAATTACAAGTAAAGAAATTCATAACCTAGATTGAAACGTCAGTAAAACCGAAATATACTAGAAAATTTGTTAGAATTGAGGTCCATATGAGCTGATTGAACCTAGCTAAACTGATCTCAGATATATCTTACTAGATTAGAAAAATACAGACTTACTACTTGAAGACGTCATTTATTATCTGTTTGTCAATGCGGTTAAACTGTAGTTTATGGTGCAGTCTTGTTTTCAGTCATTTGGTATCGCCAACAGATGGTTGCAAAGAGATGGCCAGAACTCAGCGTTGTGCCAAGATAAAATGGCGCCACACAAGACCGTACAATAAACTACAGTTTTATGCCAATGCTTCTAAAAGATTTTAATGACCTGCTGAATAATAATTAATTTGGTTTTTGGTCGCAGCAGGAGAAACACTGCCATGTCATCCTGAACTTTCAGTAATCCAAGTTTACTGCGGAAAAGTTGTTTCGGTAAGAGGAACGAATTTCTAAGTACACAGAAAACATAAGCATCAACAAAATACATCACAAGAGAACATATAATCAGTGATGTAGTCTCAGCTTAAGCAGTGCCGGAGCACTCTAACCTGGATGACAAAGCGGGCGTTGTTTTAAGGAGACTTTTACAGTTTTTTAAAATTTATTTCTCTGAAAAAAGCAGTGCCGGAACGCCGTTCTGGCTTCATTAAACCTCTACTTATGATAAGCATACAGTATATAAAGCATGTAACCACGATATACAGACACTTATACTAATTTTAAAGCAAGTTTTTCAATAAAAAAGACATAGGGTTGGATAACCTAAATGCAATAAATGGTTTGGACTTCAGAACAAGGTACTGTTCCGTCGCCAAGTTGAAGATACTTTCGTCAGCCATTAAGATGGCCGCCAACTGAATAGAACTGTTTAAATGGTTAATACCAAATTTAGCAAATTGTTGCTTAAAAAACTCAAGTTTGGTGGCAATACCATGTTTTTAAGTCAAGTCCAAGTATTTTACAATAAAGTTCATCTTTGTCTTTACGCTAGCACTGGTAGCGATAATTTTGTTCCAAACCAATTGATTGGTTACTTTAGGTGCTTAAGATAGCACTTGGAGACGAAGTGACAATTATATATGTAATGAGTCAGATTTCCTATTGGTTGAAATCTAGAATTTGGTACACACTCTTAAAACGACGCCAAGTCCCCAAAACAAGACCTTGACCTCTGCATTAATTTCGGCGACTTGGCCGTTTTAAAAGTGTGTACCAAATTCTAGATTTCAACCCTCCTGTTTCACCACATACACTTGAATCCGATTCCTTTCCGCAAATCGCTATAAATAAAATTTACCTTAATTGCAGTGTAAAATTTTACTCAACATATTGAGGCTACTGGATTGAGATCTAGAAATTTAAGTAAGACTTAAGATTATGAAGCGGTTTCTCACCAAAAGTGAAAAACACTCGTCAAAAGTCCACCATCTTGGATGACCACAGAAAGCTTGAAAACATTAATCTTCGGTTTTTTGGGTTTCTATAGAAATTTTCATGCTTTCCACATTCGGCGAGTAACTGCCAAAAATAATTCAACTTGAACGATCACGCCATAATCTTAAGTCTAGCAGAATTTTATACACTAAAGTTATATCAAGACGCCAAAGTATTTACCACCAAAGTATATCAAGCCGCCCCTTCACTAACACAATGATGAATAAAAACTTTTTGGGGAAAAATTCCGTTGCATTCAAATTTTTCAATATCTTACTGAATTTGCATCTTTAAAAAAATTGATCCAAGTAAATATTTAATCTATCTGTTTATTAAAGTTCTAATCAAATGATTGAGATGTTACAGCTTAACAGATCACATATCTAACTGATTATATTACAACTTCAAACATCGGAGATTAGTCACTGGACATCTGCCTGTCGGTTTTGAATACTGCTTGATTTTCAGTTTATTTTATGCTGCACCTTTCTTGGATTTCCTCCTTCGTCGTTTTCCAACAGATTTCTTTCCTCCAGAGGATTTCTTCCTTTTCTTGCCCCCAGAAGACTTCCTGCGCTTTTTGCTGCCTCCAGAAGACTTTTTGCGTCTTTTGCACTCGGCCACTTTTCCGGTATCGCCAAGATTTTTGAGGATGTGTCGATCCATGGCCATCTTCATAATGGGCTTGATAACTGAATCCAATGCTTGGCAATCGATTCCATGCTGGTTGGCGAGATATTTTTTCAGGTTATTCACCGAGCAGCCGTTGAGCTTTTGGAGATGCAAGATGGCTTGCAAAACGACGTTACCGTTGATTGCTGGTCTTTGTAATGGAAGACTAACAACAGCAGGGCTTGCAAAATTTTGATGCATTTTATTTAATATTCAATTTTACTCCAGATTAAATTTATAAATTTGGATTGGGAAAAAATCAAGCTCGCAACTTGAATAAAAATTTTGGACTGAGATTATTTCGACGAATTTCTGTGTAATACATCGCGTGTTTAGAGAGTTGTAGACTTCACCAATCAAAATCTTAGTCAGTTAAGAGTTTGAAATCAGCCAATAATGTTACTCAATTTTCAAAGTAGTTACTTGAATTGAAATATCGGTATTTTCTGATGAGTTGTAACTGGTCACATGCAAGAGAATATTTTACTTTTTTTCCACGTGAGTAATTTCCCTTTTCTCTAGAATTTATATTGTACTTTATTTTGTTGTTTTTCTTACAGCCGTCAATAAATTTTATAAAGGATTTAAATAAGCTCCACAAAGTGTGAAATATAGGACCTGTAGTGGTCACAACTCTATTTCTTGTGACATTCTACAAGGCAAAAGGAACATATTTTGACAGAAAAATGTGTATTCCTTTTGTTTTCCCAGAAGATTCACTATTGCTTATATTCTTTCATATTTAAAATATTCGCACTGTTACGAGATGTAATTGAAGTTTAAGGGAAACTTTTTGGCCTGAAACTACATACGGTGTTATTTTGTCTGCTATATAGAATAGCTTATTATTTGCGAACATGATGTTATTTGAAGTAGATAGGCAATAGTGTCTACAAAAATGCACGATTAACACATTAAGATTAGCAAAATTGTAAAGTAGAAGCGCTTCAGATAGTCTGCCAAGCGGATCCGTGTGGGAAAGTGGAGACCTGTTTCATTTATAATTACGTAGCTTAATTTAGCATTTTAATGTATAACATATTTAAAAAAGTCGTAATAGTAAGAGTAGAAGAGTTAATCAAAAATAGTAATATAGAAAATAGGCGACATATGAAAGATGCTACTTCCGGAAGTCTCCTGTAGCTAAACGTGTTCATTTATGTTCAGACATACTTCTGATATAGAAAGTATAGAATTTGAAAAAATGAATGATTTAGATTATTTTTGACCAGGGGTGGAGAAACTTTTTGCACTGAAAAGCCTCATGGAATTTCGGCAGATGGGCAAAAGGCCGCACGAGCACAATCTTCAGGGTTATTAGTCTGTAATTTTTATTATATACAGGCAATTATATCATTTCAATACAAATTGTAAGCAACTGGTAAGGCCGCACAAGAAACTCAATAAGGCAGCAGGTTCCCCATCCCTGTTTTTGACACTGATTATTAGTGAATTAATACTATAATAATTAATACGATAACTTGCAGATACAAATTCAATGGTCACCATCCAATCACAGAATTCAGTTTATGGTGGATTTTAGGTACATTCCTTTAAGGAAGATGAAATACTGCAATAGTTCTCAGGACACTACATTAGGGAAATTTCTCTATAGTCAGTAGCCAATCCAGGGCGGATGCTGTGGGGCTGCAACCCCTCCCCCAGAACTAAACCAGAATTTTTGATTTTATTTAAAATCACTACAATTGTTTGTTATTAATTTCCCTTCAAAAATAAAAAATAAAAACGTGACAGCATTTCTTCCTGGCTTGACAGGTTCGAAAATTTACACTATACTTAATAAAGGAAATAAACCAGCAAACTTACCAAATGTTGCTCCCCATCCAGTTACATAACAAACTGTTCCAACGGGTATGGTATAGTTTGCAGGAGGTAAGCATACAGGGGATATGTAATCTGTGATTGTTACAGGAGCATTCAGCTTAACTATTGCGAGGTCATGTTGCTTCCTTTGGAGCCATGTTTGTGAAGGCTATAAGAAATCAATAAAGGATACACTTGCAATATTATGATAAAATGCAATAAGCATTTTAAATATTAGTGAAGGCATAACAGCAGTGGGTAAAAGAAAAAGATCCTACTAAAAATAAAAAAATAAAAAAAAAATAACCTAACAGAATAACTAAAAAAATGAATAAGTCACTTCGCATTTTCTCCAACAGGCGGACAAATGTATATGATTCGAAAATAACCTCAGTTTTTAACATGCGCATGTTAGTGTTCATATTAACTAATAACTTCATAGAATTTTTATTCAGAATGTAGAAGCGCGGAGAGGAAATGCGTGGTTCTAGATATAATCTGGTTTTTTTAGATAACATGTCTCTGTTAATTTAATTAATCGAAAATATTTCATTAATATTATTCTTTTTATTCACTGTACATAGAATAAACTAAGAGAAAAGGAGCATATATTTGAAATTTTTCAAGTATTTAGGTTTGCAAAATTTTTAAATTTAATAATAAAAGGAATATTCACAATAATTAATTTTAAAAATGTCAAAAACACACATTTATTTGTGTACTAAAAAGTCGGAACTAATCTTACTATCAAAAATCTGGAGAGCAAAACAAGAACGTAAAATAGTAAAGCGCTGATCAAAATTCTCAGAGAAAATTTGAATTTTAATCAGATTAACTCTATATATTAGTTTTTAATGAATTTTTAGGAATATTCCTCCTTATGATATTCACGGTAGCCTATAATAATCACTATATTGTTTCCAGCACCGTATGCTTTTATTTTTCTGTTTTGATCCTCAGATTTTTAGTTAAAAAAATTTAGTATACTAATAACGGAGTGTTTTTAAAAACTTTTTATTTGTATTATTTTCTACCTTTCAATTCTTAATGCATTGCATAATTCATTATCCTAAATATAATGGGTTCTTCTAATCATACACTTCTAAGCATGGGCTAAGCTAATGGGTTCTTCAAAGCATTCACTACTCGACCAGGCAGTCTCACTTGAATAGAAAAAAAAATTCATTCAAAATCACTCGATTAACTGATAATTAAGTTCTGAAAATATTAAAATAGCGCACTATCATCGAGAATATACAACTGTTCAAATTTTCAGAACCCTGGAATATTAAGGAGAAACGATAATAATGTTCCATCTTCACAAACATGAAACAAATCAAGTTAAATAAAAGTGTATAATCGCAACCGCAAAGGTGTTACCCCACGTCTCGCAGAAGTACCCGGGGTACCTAATGATAGTCGCTGCAATAGCTTGAGTACTGAGGCCGGAGTCCTAGCAGCCCATCACCGGGCCACGACCCAACCCCACCCAAAAGAGGTACGTACTGTCAATGAAGGGAGAGTAACACAACCCCCATCATTGCTATACCCCCAGGGGAAGCGAGTTCCTGCTTACTTATCTGGCAGCAACTCATCCATGCACTCGCGGTGCCTCCCTCCCCCCGGAGAATAAAAGTGCATAAATACAAACCACGAATATGATTAAGAAATTACTTGCAAAATAATAGATTGATCCTATTGAAGCATTTCGTTTTTTAAAATTACTATCAACTAACTGTTACCCTCGACTTCGTGCACGAAGAATTTGAATTATTAAATTTTTTAAATTCACGAATGTAGATGTTTCGTTACATGTTGAAAGGGGAAATTAAGAGTTTTGACGATTGATAATACATAATTTGACGACTAACAGGAGTGTATGCTTTAATAGTTAGGTAATTTGTTTATCTATGCTAACACACTTTTGCATACGACGTTTTTTGTTTTACGTTTTTTGCATAGATATAGAGGTTTTATGGTCTGGACACACGTGAACACGCCACATATAGTTGCCCATGGGGAAAATATGGTTTTTCCAAATGCACGCCTGCACCTTTGAGTGTCCGGTCCTGAGCCTGCCAAATGCTAATTTTAAAGGGAATTTTTACCTTCTGAACTTGGATGGTAAATCCTTCAGTATTATCGGAATGCGTGAAATTAAAACACTCTCTCGTTTTTAAACACCATCAAGACGTTTGGACATAGGTGTGCAATTTGTAACCGTGCGCAGTCTCGGTACATTGAGGTTATGTATCAATAGTTCTAGCACACCGACTTTTAATCTCAGCTTGTCGGAAGGTACCCCTGACAATTCTAAGGAGTTGAAGAACATGTTATCTGTTATATGAAGAAGTTGATGTTACTTGTTATTGCCCATTAGCGGATCTACAGGTAGATATTCTTTAATACATCCCTCCATTTGTGACATATTTTTATTTTATTTATCTGACCTAAACTTTCATTAATGAGTGCCGAAATTACCAATTCAAAAACCATTCTCTATTCCTCATATATTCTCCGTGACTGTAAATTACATCATTGTACTCAATGGTATCATCAGGCCCTTATAATCTGTGGAATATACCATCCATCATGCTATATGTCATCCACTTCTACCATTCGAAAGAATACATAAAACAAAATACTACATCTTTGCATATTTTCCTTTAGTTATAATTAACATTAGTTTCTAAATATTAATCCAAAATCTCTTGCAGCTATATCATATCTATCAATAGATTTCTGTTCCGGCGTCAATTTATCGACAGCTTCTTGAATAAAATCTTATATGGAAAAGATACAAATATAAATAATTAAAAATAAACAGACTGCAAACTCGAAAATCAAGCGTCGAGTTGAGTAATTTCAGTTATTATTCCATAAATAAATTATTTGTTTATTTTCTCAGAAAGATCATCACATAATCGCGGCTTTCTTTACGATCACGTGATGTTTGACATTAAAAATAAGTTATTGCACGTGTAGTTTGGCCGTGAAAGCGTAACAAACAGACAGACAGACACACTTTCTCCTTTAATATATTATTAAGGATTTATTATTTGTAAGGAAACGCAGGTAAAAATGACAGGTGATATGAACTGCAGTGATTTTTTAATCTAATTAAATAAGCTTTTGAATTCTTTAAGAACCACTGAAAATATTGCCAAACGATATTTGAAAAAAAAATAGACAGAAAAATAATGGCAAAGTAATTACACCGTTGCCTAGCCACTCATCAGTATCAACTCTAGTATCATTAAATTTGATTTATGTTAAAATCGTCTGATTGTCAACTTTTTATTAAATTTTGAAAAATTAATAAAACTTGAACGAAAACTGTCACAGATATAAAATTGATATCATTAAAAAGGTAAAATTTTGAACTTTAAGATGGTATAAAAATAATTTTTGGGGGATAATTTGCTCCTAACTTACAGCAGAAAAACGGTTTCGGTTATTTTTTAATTAACTGACTGTCTAATTAACTTTTGCGCTTTAAAAAGTTGACAGTAATCTTCCCTTTGTCTTAATTAATAAGTGTACAAAGTTTGGTTAAAATCAGTGCAGTGGTTTAGGAGGAGATGTGGAACATAGATACATACAAACCTACATACAAACATATATACAAACATACATACAAACATACATACCCACAATGACTTTTATTTATATTAAGAGTATTTACAGAATGACAGCTTTAGCAATTATTATTGTTATTAGTTTTGCTTGCTTGCATTTTTCAAAAATAATCAAAACACGCTCCACTGCTCAACTCACCTATTTTCTTTCTTTTTTTTCGCTTATGTTCTTAAACAAAACAGTCATTTGAATGTTTAAGTAGTTATAATTAAAAATGCAATATATTTTTTGGCATTAGAGCTAGAAACACAGAAATTTTCTTCAGAAGAAAGAATGAAAGATGCTGCGATGCTGTCCCTCAATATGTGATAGTTCTCGTTTGCTAATTAATATATTTTAAAATGGTGGGCTATTTGTCGAATGTTGTAATAATTTATTAATAAATGTCCCCCATCTTCTACAATAACAATAAAAAAAAGGAACAAATTGACTTGTTTCAGACCATTGATTACTGTAGTCCCAAACAATATAAGTGCACTGTTTACTTTATGCTGATGTAAGATCTAGTTTAAACATGAGTATAAATAAGCACGCTACACATATCACTGATAAATGCAACATGTCAAAAGTTGAATAATGGTACTAACTTCGGAATGAATGCATTAAAAAACAACTTTTTCGTATTTTGAACTTCATTTTGTCTCAGATAAGTGCGCGTGGATAAGATATTTTCCATTTTAAAAAATCTTTATGACATATTTTTATAACAAACAAATTGAAATTGTCCTTTTCTTGAATCTAAGTGGTTCATATAAAGAAGAAACTAGTTCAGGGGTGGCGAACCTTTATGTATCAACGTGCCATTTTTTCTAAAAAAATGTTTAATGAGGTCATAGACGTGCCGTCAAATAGTACCGTCAATGCTTCATAGTGAACTTTGTGATCGGTGGCGTGCCCAAAATATTGTGTCGCGTGCCATCAATGGCACGCGTGCCATTGGTTCGCCATCCCTGAACTAGTTGATACTTCTGTAAAAGTGGTTAAGCAGAAAATAGTTTGACTGATATTAGTTACTGATGTAATTATGTTCACACGAAGATATCTTCGACTTACCTCGTATGGCTTTAAGCCTTCATATTCAGGATGGATATGTATGGATTCCATATATCTTATCTGTTCTGTTTCATCAGGAACCAGCCGAAAGTGCTTGCCCAACAACACACTCCATCTTCCGACATCTAAATTATTACTGGAATTTTTAAATAAGTATGCTTGATACCATGTTTTGAATATATTGATCATGAAAGAAAATCGCTTTCTATTCTGGAGTATGAATCATATGACAAAGTTTATTTATGTAATAAACAATTAAAGATTTTCTCGACAATAATGAAATGCTAAATGAATAGAAACTTGCTTTTTTTAAAAAAAAATATTCTAAAATTGTATATTTTATGCAAAAAATCATTTCTTCATCTATCTAGATTAAATGTTGGACCATTATCCAAATCACAAATATCTATATTTGAGTCTAAATATAGAATATCTGAAAGTGGGCTTTATAAAGCCTTTATGATTAACTTAAGTTATTAGAATAAGAGAGTAATTAGAGTTCAACTTTTTTAAAAAATAGAAGCTGTTTCTGTTTACATATGTTGTTTACAGTGGAAGTAATTAAAACAGTGAAAGGCTGATGACAAACGTCACTAGCATGAAAAGTGCATCTATATGTTCTTTGATCTTAGTCAAACAAATTTTCTATCAATTTACAGAAACATTCTTTATCGACTTTCTGTTCCTTATTACAAAATAGCCACAAGGATATTGGGATAATGGTGAGTAATGTAAGAGTACCGAGAGAATTACTTCAGTGTAACACAGGGCGATTCAAAAATCAGATACAGAATACACCGAGATGCAGAAATAATAAGCCAGTAATGGGTGGAATCTCTTTGTTTGGAGGTGATCGATATTTGAACAGAGCATTCACATATACTTGCTGTAGAATGTCCCGCATTTACACAAGTTCCAGCACAAATTTGCAAACGTTTGGTGAAGTGGTCACGTCTGTTCGGGTTCCGCATACTGTCATGCCCCAGTTCTTCCGTTGCCATTAATTACTGCCTACACAAAGTGCATGTCCACGATCTCAGCATTCATAAACTGTTCCATATTCTCCATACGCAGTCGGAACTTTAAATGACTAGCGCTGAAAACAACCAACAGTGTTGGCAAACAGCGGCCTCTAACTCCTACTGTTGGGCCAACAGTGTTGGCGTTTCAGGTTATACTTTCTTATGTGACTTTGGCTTATTTTTCTGTTCCCTGCATCCTCTAACAGGTCGTACGGTGAATTTTGTATCGCCTTATATATTAGCTTCTCTTGATATTTAATATTGTCTATATATCCAAAAAATAAAATTATTCAATGAAACGGGAACACCTTTCATGAACGGATAGATCATTGTTAACATACTTTTTTCCATGTTAATGAAGTAGAAAAAAGGGATGTATTTGTGAAGTCATTTTGTTATTCAAATGAATTCTGTATCAAGTGCTTATAGATTGTAAATAAGCAAAGTGACATAAAACTTAAGACATCTTACTCCTGAAAACAGTGTGCAGCCGTAAGGATCCATTGCTTGTTAATTAACACTCCTCCACATGTGTGACTGAACGGCTCGGTGCCGATGAGACGCAACGACACTTGCCAAGGCCAGCTGCCAGCTACAGCCTTCCTCCCACCAACAATGCGGTAACTTTCTAGAACTGGTTTCACAGTGGGAACACCACATGTAGTAAAAGTGCTGTTTTTTGTATCTAAACAGAATGGAAATTTAGGATACCAAATAAATGAAGAATTCTTTTAAACGTTTCTTGCAATTCGTATTTACAATAAATAACCTACTATATGAACTCGGCACTCGAACTTTTTAGTGTATTATCTATAACAAGAACTATGTAGTCTTATAGATACATCGAAATATATTGGTAGTAATAAAAAATAAAATGCACTGTGTGAGTTAAAATTATTTCTATGATTCTGTCAATAGAAACATGTTGTAAGATTTTTTGTTTGTGTTTCTGTTTATCGTATCAGCAAAGGTAAGTAAACAGAAAATAAAATAATTTTCTTAGCATTGATTCTGACATACGACATTCCGAACTAAGAGTATGGACAGGCCGGATTAACCCCTATAGGGGCCTATAGGCAATGTAAGACTCGGAGCCCCCCCACCCCAACTTCCAAAACAATTTTTTTTATTAATTTTATTTTAATCTCTATATAAGCAGTTTCTCAGTAACATATATTATGACAAACTGCAACAACAATACTTTTTTTTGCGCGTCATTCTCAAAAAAATGGTTTAGTATCGCGAATTTAAAAGATTAAGATTTAAAAAGCAATTTTTAAAAAAATAGTTAAAAAATTCAAAACCTTTTAACACAATTTCTAATACATAATTTGTCAGGATTGATGACTTGTGACACATTGATCTGCTAACGAATTTTAAAACATGAAAAAATCCCAAGAATAACGTTCCGAATTGCAAACTATAATTCATTTTAATTTCAATAAATCCGAGTACATAGCTCTTATAAATCAAATGAATGCAGAGGATTTTTTTTTCTTTTATAGACATAAAAGAGCGATTTTTTTTTAACGTAGGACTACGTTCCTCTCATGCATTGAGGTCTCAGGAAGAAAATTGATTCACAAGCCCAAACGCCACAAAACTTGGTATGGGAGATCCTCTATATCTCTGTAATTACATATGTTAAAAAAGTACCTAATGTCTTATTTTAGAGATAAAGGGTAACAACAGAAGTTACAAAAAAATTGAAAATCGGAATTATAGTTCAGCGACTGCTGAGTCGCAAAGTTGAATTGGACGCATGAATTGGTGACGTGATCCTCTATATCTCAGTAACTACATATGTTAAAAACATAACTAATGTCTTATTTTATAGATAAAGGAAAGCAGTCGCAACAGAATTTACAAAAAAAAAAACTTACTTAAACTTAAAAACTTACGAGAAAAAAAAAGAGTCACTCGAGTAAAGTATTCCTACGCCTTTAACATCAGCGGCTGTTTGAAAAGACAACCTCCCGTCATTTTTTTTGTTTAAAATGTCAGTGCGCCAAGAATATTGTATTAAATATGATTAATGAGGGCCAGGGAACTGCATAAAAATTTCGTAATTTTTTAGAAGCACATTTGTTGACTCAAACATGAAATATAATTCTTTACGTTATTTAAAGCATTTTTGCGATTGCAAGTGCCTATATGCCTATCTCAAACGGTTTAGTAATTAGTATTGGGCTATGATTAGAATGGATACCCTGTGTATTTCATAATGTTATATCTATCAAGACCCTCTTCCGAAGTATGATTTTGACCTCATATTTTGTTATCAATAGCATGATGTAGCAAACTAGCTGGAGCGTTTGTTAACTTAGATAGCCAATAATATTTCGATAAATACCGAGATTTTATATTCTTTGAACTATCGAAAAATTCAGTTAACCTACTTAGTAATGTACTTTTATGAAGTATATATAATTATTATACTACCTATTTTAGCAATTGGTTTGAAGTTGGAAGAATCGTAAGACCTCCAAATACTACATCCAGATACAAAAAAAATCTCTCTATCCATTGATGCAACGATTTTATGATTACGATGTTATTACTCGAGTATGTAATTGAGATATTCGTTATCAAAATTTACTTATTTTCAGTTGGAAAAATCCTTCGGATATTGTCAACAAATACAGAGTAGCGGTTAAACGACTTTTCAGAAACGAATTTTATTATCAATCTACTGTTGAAATTACTCAAATCTCTGATAATGCCGGCTGTTGAATTTAAACAATCAGTTTGCTACTCTTCCTGTTCCATATTTTTTGAATTTTGCGAATGAAGCTTGCCATATTCAGACCTGTGTATTAACTTCCTGATAGTTTCAAATAAAACTATATATTAAAACAAATTCTGACAGCTTGAAAACAAAGAAAAAAATTCGAGTTGTTCCCAGAATTACATACGAGTAATTATCTAAGATTTCCTGCAAATGATCAAGTGACAATCCTGTCGATTTTTTTTTATTTATTAATTTGGAGTATTTTCTTCCTAGAGGCGAATCTTCTAAATATAAATAAGCTATAATCAGTGACAACTCAGTTTGACACTACATAGGAAGCTACTCGGTGTACCGCCATGTCAGATTATGCAATATTAAATACGACCCTGATGTACGTATAAGGAATCGATATATTTGATGACAATTAAGTTTTAAACAACAGCATTCGATATTGTTTCGAACCAGTCGCTTCCCAGCAATGTTAGTCTTATAAATCGAAAGAGACATTTACAGAGGTTCTCACTAGTTATCTGGGGTGGTCAATCCAATACCCCTGACATTGGCGACCGTTTTGGCAACTTCGCGACAAATTTAACAACTTTGGTGTCAAAATGAAGGTTCTTAAATATGCGGGAATTGAAGCCCTATCTCTCATAAGAACCGAGATCTGGATTTCTCCAGATGATTCCATGTGACGTTACGGCCTGTCTGGAAGACTATACATACCAGCGTGCTCTAATGAGGGAATAATGATTTCTTTGGAGATTTGTTCACATTGCTAGTCGATCAACTGTTAGACGCTGAGCGCTATTGGTCGTTCTGTTACTGTGATTATTAATGACTTGTTCTGTCTGCTTGTGTTGTTAATTTGTGCAGGTGCTGTTTTGCTTCTTACATGTGCTTCGTGTTTTCCGGAATATTCGAGAATAAAGCATCATTTTCTATTATCCTGCTTTTTGGAATACAGTCACCAGACGATTTTAGTAACAGTGTTCTGCAAAACTAATTACATTTAAAATGAAAGTAATTTAGATTCATAGAATTCTCTCCACAACACTAAGGTTCATGGAAATATGTAACATGTTTGTACGCGCTCTTAATGGGTACGGAAAATCGTGCTATTAAATTAAGTTGTCATCGACTGTAAAATTCTAAATTACTATGATACTGAATATTATATGATCAATAGTACGAAGTTACTCGATTACTATCTCTAAAGCTAATGCAATTTATATATATCCTGTACGTTTAAACATTTTAGCAAATGCTTCCCGATTTTAGTGCAAACAGTACCATGATTACCCAGCAATGACTCATGATTAGTTTATCACGCAGAGCATCGCTTATCGTTTCTAGTTAAGAGTTTCACATCATCCGTACGAAATGTCGATTATTCGAATAATTTATTTTACCTGGGGATGAATCTGAACTAATTAAAGCTAGCAGTAATTGAAATCGGAATAATTAAAAATTTGATTCTAGCCAGACGAAATATTTATTGACTGGGCTAATCACATGTTGATAACATCATATTTGGTAATTTCGTCAAAAAATAAGATTTCTGTTGATGAAGAAATTTATTTTCTCTAGATAAAAAGTTTAACGAAGATATTTTACACTTTTTACTATAAGTTAAAAAGTAAGTTATTTCAGGTTACTCAGAAGTTTTGGAAATATTATTCTTAATATGAAAAACTATAATAATTACACAATTAATTTAATAATTTTTCACTAGGTGTTTCAGGTCTCTTGGCGTCAGAGTCGTCGGTATATTTGATCGTTCATGGCATAACATCACGCTACGAAAATTTTATCAGTATTTACGCATATATTTATTAAAATATTTTTTATAAATACATATAATTGATTATTGCACATGAATTTCATATATATAGGTAGATAGGCATATAACATAGGTAGATGGAGCCACTATTATTAGAATTAGTTTTCAAATTATAATATGAAGAATTACATCATTATTTAAACGATAATATCAAAATAAAATAAGTTAATATAACGTTTTAAAAAATATATAAATTTATTAATGATGATTTAATATAGTATATATAACATATTTTAGTTATAATATTTTCACATTAAATGCGGAACTGTATTTCGTATTTAGATTTTGGCATTTATTGCTTTGACTTTGAATCAGTAAGCATTTAGTTAATTTTCTCGTTCTTTTCTTAATATATTTTGGAGATTTATTCCTATATTTGTTGTCTTTTTCCAACAATTGGCCCTCACAGAAGGTTGGCGCCTATAAATTTCGAAATAATGTGACATAATCGATTCCTAAAGTCGATTGGCATTTGATTGTTGGAATTCCATATCTGGGTTGTCTTTTTCATAGTAATAGTTTTTAATCTTATTATCTTTCTGTATTTCATTGTGTGAATAATATTAGGCTATATTGTTTTTTATATTTAATTTCAAATGAGTGTTCAATAGGTGTATATGGTGAAAATGTATATATATATATATATATATATATATATATATATATATATATATACCCCGAAACCAACAAAGAAAAACAAAAGCGAAGAAAGAGGTGTCAAAACTATGTTTTGCTTTATTGGTTTCGGGGTTGGGTTTAATATGTTTCGTTTCTAATGGACTTGGGCTTTTATTTTATTTTTATTTTTTTCAATTGGACTTGGGCTTTTTGCTTTGTTTCAAACTTTGGTTTTTGTTCGGTGTTCCGGGGAAACAAACTCTTTTTGGCTTTATTGCTAGAGTTTTGTGTTCAGAAAACACGGAATTTTATGTTTACGCTCGTTCGGGATTTCCCTTGCTGATGACGTGTCCCGTACGTTGGCGTTTTTGTACCTTTTTATTGTTTTAGTTTTTCTTTTACAACGTGTTTTTAATGTTTTCTTTTATTAATATATATATATATATATATATATATATATATATATTATTTGTATATATAAAATTATTAAACCAAACCAAATACCAAATAATATATATATATATATATATATATATACATAAGTCTAGATTAATGCGACAAATATCGGTTCCCAAGACCGATTAGCATTTGATTGTTGGAATTCCAATTCTGAATTGTCTTTTTCATAGTAGTATATAATCAAACTATCTTCTGTATTTCATTTGTATAATTATTGGTAAGGTAACTTTATTTTAATTTTAATTTTTAGATTAATATATGTATATATTGAAAATATAATACATGGTTTGATTATTTGTACTATATATATATGGATAAAAAAAACTTACCACATTTTTCTTCGTCCGTTCCATCCCCACAATCATCAATTCCATCACATTTTTTAACTATTGGTATACATTTCGTTCTGTGACGACAGGCTACTTGGTCATCATCACAAGTCACTACGACAGAAAAGAATCAATTTTATATTTGTCTTATATTTGTTGTCATGAATTGAAGTTGGATGTAAGATGATACATACCTATTTAACACTTCGAAAGACATGAACAATTCCTATTTTTCTTCATCTCAAGAAATATGTAATTTTCTAGAGGTTTTTTTTAAGCAGGCGTATAAATTTTAATGGTTTATTTTTTAGGTCAACTTATAGAAAAATACATATAAGTAAAATGTGCATTTAAAAGAAGTCTGCTAACTTTTAAAATTAAAAGAAATCTACATTTTGGAAAGTATTTATGGCATACAAAATATATATTAATTATTGAAGTTTCTTTATCTCGTAAATTATTTGATTTGAATTGTCTTCTATAAATTTTATCAGTGTTTTGTGATTTATCTTATATGCCTTTTATAGATCTTTCTATACACTTAGTCCCAAAAGTTTATAGAATCTTGTATTTTGCCTATATTTTTTGTTGTATATGATGTATTTCGATGTAACTTTCTGTATAGATATGTTATGTCTAGTAAATTGAAAAAAACATCAGTTCTACCCCGTATATTTAATGCCAATTTTTAAATCGTAGAATAAACTGAAATAACCTGTCCCAAAAGTTTATAGACAAACGCAATTTTATGCAAATATGGTATCGGTAATCATGACGTCGATCTGGAGCCTAATAAATACGTTGTAAGAAAAAGAAAGCGTTCGTTTGTTCTGCGTTTCAAGATGCCTAAAGCGTAGCAGTTCTCTAATGAAGAAGTGAGTAAAATTCTGCATTTGAAATTGCTCTGTAAGACTGTTAAATAAATATTGAAACATTTAAATCGTTCTATAAGCATGATTTATCGTGTATTAACTCGGAAGACGCCATATAAGCCAAAATCTCGTTCGGGAAGACCTCGTGTGACGGATATTCGCAGTGATAGACAGATACAAAGAATGGCTTCAAGTCAGAAAATGTCGGTTCGCGAAATTACTGGGGCTTCCCGGTTGCAAATCTGCAACAACATTGTCCATAGACGAATTATAGAATCTGGTTATATGATCCACGCAAAAATGGCTCGCCGATTACCACTCTCAAAGCTTCACATTAGTAAGAGATTACAATGGGCTCGTAACCATATGTCATATGGCGATAAATGGATGGCTATCCTTTTCAGTGATAAAAGAAAATGGAACCTCGATGGACCTGACGGGAATATAAAATATTGGCATGATTTACGAAAACATCCCGGGAACTTTTTCAGTAGGCAAAGTGGTGGTGGATCTGTGATGGTGTGAGCGGCTTTCAGTTTCAACGGTCAAGTGGATTTGGCCTTTTTAGATGGTCGACAGAATTCTCCTAAATACATAGAAACACTAGAAAATCATCTTATGCTATTTGCAGAAAACACAGGGGAACGAAATTGGTACTATCAGCATGATGATGCTCCCATCCATATCTCCAGTGCTACGAAAAATTATTTAAACTCGAAAAATGTTACTGTTCTTAAGAGGCCACCGATAAGCCCTGATCTAAACCCAATTAAAAATGTGTGGGACATTATGTCTCGGAAGGTATATGAGAATTGAGGGCAATTTTATTCAGTGAATGCCTTGAAGACAGCCATTGAAAGTGTATGGTACAACTTGGAACCAGAGATATTACAAACCTTAATTACGTCGATGGAAAAACGTGTATACAATGTCATACTGAAAAATGGAAAGACTTTAAGCTATTAAGAACATTGTATTGAGCACCTTTTCTTGAAATGTCATATATTCTATAAACTTTTGGGACACCTAATATTTCCATTTTGTTATATAATTGAAATACAAATTGTTATTTTAACTAAATATTTTGTTGAATGCAAGTCGCATATGGTTTGAATAAACATATTTGTAACTGGTGTTTATATGCCTTTCCGTTTTGCTAAAACATATATTTTACTAGAGTCTATAAACTTTTGGGACAGAGTGTATGTTCGAAAAAAATTTAGAACGCACTCTTATTGATTTTCAACTCTTCAATTATATAAATTGCTAAAAAAAATTTTGTCATTTTCTATAATTTTGTTCATGAAAATAATATTCAAAATATTTTTATAGCCATTATATATTTACTACTTCAAAAATTTATATTTCTATAAGAATCTTAATCCTCCTTTTTATTGCTTATTTAGTTATCATAAGGACAAGGCAAACAACCATGCGATTTTTGAATTTATAGTTTTCGGCCTCTCAGATGTTCTCTATTTTTACTTTAACTTTTTACATAAACACCTAAAAGATTTTAATGGGCTTTACACATTCTATTTTTTAAAAATTCTAATAATTAATTGGGACATATATATAAAACTCATAATCTTTATTTAGTTATCTCTCACTTTATAATTTATTGAATTTTAATTTGGTTCCTAGTAAAATATTTGTCAAAAGTCTAGTATTGAGGGTTCAAAATGCTTCAGGATGCCTTAATACAGAACGTGATATAATTAAACTCTTTGTTAATGGTCTGGTGATCCTCTAACAAAATCCAGATGCCAAACCATATTTACTTGAACTCACTGAAATAGTAAAAGAGAACTAGATAGGGCCACATATAGAGGAAATATTATTTTCATTTATTATCAAGTTCATCAATATTGAATTAACTTTTTATATTATTATTTAAAATCAATTAAATTCTGTTTCTATGAGAATAGAAATGATTCTACGTCATACAGCAAATATTTTTTCGATTGTTCTGGTTTCGTTGTCGACATGTTACATACAATGTGCCCGATAAAGTCCGCTGTCACCCCAGTAATTTCTGAACGGCAAGAGCTATAGTCGTAAAAGTGGGGTCTAGGTATAGTAAAGTTGCCATGCGCTACACAAGAAAACAGCTTACAGAGCCACCTGGAGGCAAAATTCGGAGTTAGCGTTCTTATCTCAAAAACGGTACGAAATACGGAAAAAAATCAATTACAAAGTTGTTCAGCATAATCGATTTAGTAAGAGAAGAGACCCTCAGTAAAGTAATGTTAAAAATAGAAGGCGTTAAATGCATATTTGTTTGGTTCGCAACTCCCAAAATTGTAACTCGAAATAACGCGGAAGAAAAGAGAAAAGGAAGGACGTAATATCCGATTTTCTAGAAGATTTGCCGTTGAGTGAACTCCGGAATGTATGGTTCCAACTCGACGGCGCCCCTCCGCACAAGGTATTAAGTGTCCAACAGTACATTCGGGACACATTCCAGCAACAAGTCATCGGGTATGGTGGTTGCGTAGAATGGCCTCCACGTTCACCTGACCTGAACCCATTGGACTTTTTTCTGTGGGGATACATCAAACAGCGAGTGTATGCAACCTCTCCACCAACATTGAAAGAACTTCGAAACCGTATTACGGATGCTTGTGCCAGCGTGTTACCTGCCATGTTGTACAATGTACAGCGGGAAGTGCAGTCCCATGTCCAGATGTGTATTGTTGCTGGAGGACATCATTTTGAGCATGACAGATAGGTGAGCGTCATTTCCGGCAAGTTCAGTTTTGTTCAACGCGATCAAGCAAATGTGCGTTTTGTGCTTTTCATTTGTGTGATCTTTGTACACAAGATGAATTTGTAATCAATCGATGATGTTGAACAACTTTGTGATTAACTTTTTTCCCGTATTTCGTGCTGTTTTTAAGATAAGAAAGCTAACTCCGAATTTTTTCCACCAGGTGCCGCTGTAAGCGGTTTCCTTGCGTAGTGTATGGCAACTTTACTATACTTAGACCCTACTTTTATGACTATAGCTCTTGCCGTTCAGAAATAATTGGGGTGACAATGGACTAGAGAGGGCACACTGTATACATTCTAGTTACGTAGATGACATTAAGAACACAAAATATAGAAATTAATTTTGGGTGATTTTCTTCTACCTTTAGGATCTTCCTGTTGAAAATAGAACTGAAATCCAATGTTTCTTGGAGTTCTACCACTGAGAAAATTAAGATGCACAATATTACTCTTTGATTTGTATCGTGCAGGAACCCAGTACCCACAAAACCGACCTATTTTCTTGTGATTAGGTGGTTCTCCTTCAAAAACATTTAAGACATCACTACTGCAGTCCAAATTTAAAGCAAAGTATATTTTCTGCAATACAAAAACCTAGAAGAGAGAATAAAAGAGATTTCAGATTATTTATTAATTCTTAGTGAAATCTAAACCATTTCAGCCTCAAGCTAGATTGAGATTTGATGGCATGGTCTATACTAGGGATTCAGTATCTCACATGGACCATTTACGCTTAAAATTACATTACCACCTATAGAAATTTTTTTAGCTTCTGATTATCCTTTTGATTCAAACCAGGAAATACAAATCAAATTCGTAGATGTGCAATTTGAACCACTAAGAACAGCATTAGCTTACTGCTACTTGAGGCTAAAATGTTTGATTTATATTTAATTATAAAGAGATGAACTTGCGGTTGTTGTAATTAAGACTTGAAGATTTTTATTTTTAAGTTTCTTGAATACACAGATGACGTACATTTTCAGGTATCACATGAAACCGATCTTCAAATTCTCTAATTTTTGTATTTATTTTTGTCATATTAGATCAATGATTCTCTGCTGTGGACAATTTTCGGGGGGTCGTGAAAACATCCAAAACAAATCGAAAAATTGAATCGTTGGAAACAAAACACTAAAAGACATATTCTGTATGTATAAGAACAAAATGAACATCATTAATTTAATAGAAAAATACTATTATGTTTGTAAAAAATGATTTATTACATGCATTATTAACATACTTAATGAATAATTTCAGGTCGAAACGCAGTAATTCCTTTTCTCGTCTCTGTTCCGTTCATATCCTGTGTATGAAAGTTTTTTGCTTCAGTATGAATTATCCATATAATTCGAAATAGACATGCATTTGCATTAATTGGAATAGAATTATATTTTCTTTTTTCAAAATTAACTTTACCGCCCACACTTTTAGTCAAAAATCAATTTTCCGCCTTCTATACGCGCTATTCAGTGTTAATTAATACATTTAATTAACGGAGGCCTAATGGTAAGGTCCCTGCCTTGGGGCCAAAGGGTTCCAGTCTCAAAACCTGAGTCCACTGAAGATCCGTCGTATATTGGGCCTGTTGCACGCTAAATCGTACGTAGGGACCAAATGTCCTTCCGTTGGTGTGGTGCGGAAGTTTGGAGGGGGGTGCCAGCTCAGGCGTTGTCCTCGTCATCTGACCGAGGCTCAAAATTACGAGGTCCGTCCCAAAATGGCCCTCGTGTTACTTCAAAAACGGGACGTTAACTTAACTAAACTAAACATTTAATTAACACAAAATGTATTTTAATGTTTACAGTTTTAAACTGCAAAATTAATTGAAAGAAGTACAAAATGGAGCAAAAAATATATTTAAAGTTATGGAAAGTTGGGGTTCAAATGCTTAAAGGTTAAGATTGATTTGGTTTGTTATATCAACATCACAAGGATTTTTTTTTTTCGAAGTGAGTTTTAATTTTGGATCGTAGTCATATGACGAACCAGTACCTCACTCTCCAAACTTCAATGCCACACCAACGTGAGGATATTGATCCCTTCCACGACGTATTTAACAAGCATCAGACCCACATGCATGGCGGATCTTCGGTGGAATCAGGTCTCGAACCTTAGTTTCTCCCATCCTCCACAGCTGAGACTTGGTAGTCGAAGCAACCATGGCCGCAATTCAAAGGTTGAAATTTGCTGCATTGATAGATCAGAGTTCTCAAACTAAGAGTTCAGACGAGTTTACTTATTAACAGTTCTGAATCTATCTAATTTATCTGTCATTTGTTAGATCTCAGTATGTGTCTTAAAATATATGTGGCGTTTTTGAATAGAGGGACATTTTACTTCTGAGGAAATAAATATTAAAATTATCAGTGCAAAGGCTGTGAGAAATTTGTTTATAATAATTATAATCAGTGGCGAATCCAGGATTTAGGTCGTGGGAGGGGGCTGAGGTCATAAAAATTTTGTATCGTCGTGATGAATGTCCAACCTCATGGGTTATGTAAAAAAACACTTTAACTTTACGGACTTTACACACCTGGCAATATGAATCATAAAGATCAATACAATACTTTCGATAATTTAATAAAGAGTACAATAAAATAACTAGCCAAAATATGTCTTCAACGGCGTCAACGCTACAAGTACAAGTGGAATGACTAGAAAAATAGGAATATTTTCGGGCCTGTCAAGCCAGAAATCAATGTTGACACGTTTTTATTATTTTTTAAAGGGAAATTAAGAAGAAGTTGTAATTTGTAATGATTTTAAATAAAATCGTGAATTCTGTCTTAGCTCTTGGGGGGGGGGTGCTACAGCCCCATAACCCCCTGGATTCGCCACTGATTATAATCTTTACCTTCCCCTCTGGTGCTTTCAGCGTCCATGTGCAGTTTTGGTTTGCTGGATAGTAATTGAAATTTGCAGTTCTCGGTGAAACCAAAAATCCTAATTTTTGTGTCACCATCAACGGTCGTGTTGGCCCACAAGCGATTGTAGAATTTAATACTGGTATTTCTAAAAGGCATAAAAATACTATTGTCAGAAATTAAATATGTTTTATTTTTCTAAACAAAATTTAAGTTTACTAATTTACATGTTATTGATTCCATTCAAAAATATTTTATTTCTTGAAATACAATTTCTTGATGGATCTTGCCAATTCAACAGTGCATCTTGTCAGTTTTAACCATTTAAAAATTTTCTTTCGTAAAATACAATTTCTTGATGGATCTTGTCAATTCTTAAAATTTTTCAAATCGTTGCTGTTAGATAAACAAGAAGTTATAACAGACTCTTCATTGCTTATCAGTTTATTTCGTTATCTATAGGATACACTAAATCTATGAAACTCTTCGATCAGTTTCTACTATTATAATAAGATACAAAAATATTTAAAGCACATTTATCTAATACAAAGTATCACTTTTTAATTCACTTTTTGAAAATATGCTTTTATCTCGAGTTCAAAGCAGTAAATCTGGTAGTTCTAAGCTTTCAGTGAAACTTTTATCGATAAATTTATGAAGTTATACGCTGCTAAATGTGCACAGATTTCTAAAGATATTTTTGAACCCGAAATCAAACTATATATTTTGAATTGATGATTTCTTTTGAAGATGGGAATTTTTTATTAAAATTCCAAAATTTTTAAATAAAACTGTTTATCGTTTTACGTTATCTGAGATAGTTGTTATGTAGAGGCACTAAGAAATTTAAACAGAGGCACACATTACATAGACAGAAATTTAGACAGTGTCATAGCATTACATGGCAAGAGCTGGAAATTAAAATATTTAAATGGAATTACAAATTTCAGTATTAACAGCTGAATAATTAAGCTTTTCAACAGTTACCCTTAATTTCGCAAAATATAGCATTTTTTTGTGACTTCGTAAAATATTTAAAATTAAAGAGCTCATTCTTGTTTAAACAATATTTTTTCTAAAATGTCTCTACAGCAAGCTTTTAAAAATACCCTTAAAGACCATTTACATCTAAAATAAAAGATTTTAAACAATGAAGAAACAACAAATCTCACCTTTACTTATGACCTCACTGACAGATAAAAAATAAATTATAGTAAATGCAATCCTAAAATTCATCATTTACTGTTAATCGGAACAACCTGCTTATGACGCTTTATGATGAACAAAACGCTGAGTGCTTTATCGCAATGATTGTTTTTATTCAATAAGTATTTATCATCTTCAGTTTTACCTGGAAGGGGATTTTATCTTATGAAGATCCCATTTCTAATGTGAAATAGGTACTCGAGGGTTGGTTTTTTTTCTTCTTACATTCACATTGTTCTCGATTTCATGTTTTGCTGTGAATTTACCATACATCATTGTAAATAAAGATATATTTACAGCATTATTATATAACATGAAAACATAGTGATAAATATTTTGTCATTATTACTATAATATAAATATAAATTCTTGTAATCATTATCGACATTTTGGTATAGTTCATACTGTATTATTTAATAAATTTTTGATTCGTTTGAAAAGGCATAAATTATTATATGAATTTCTTATTAAATCAATTAAAAATTGATTGCATTACAGACGTGGAAATCGTATTGAAAGCCATATAGAGTAGTGGTTTGGTGCCAGATTCACGATTTAACTTTTGGGCAGCCGAGAATTTCTATAGAAGAATAGTGACACTAGATAGATTTCGTAAAAAATCACTTAATAATTGAATTTTAAAGCATGAAATTATACTATAAATGACAAAATTGCTCTTAATTAATACGTGTGAATACGATTTCATATACCGAAATTTTAACTTTATAAAAACATTTTAGATATATTCTCTTATCACAATTAGACAGCCAAATGCTTCAGTTTACCTTAATTTAGTTACATAAATGCCCATTTTGAAGTTACATGACGGCTTTGGATAGCTGAATTTCGAGTTTTTATAACACTCAGTTAAGCTAAAAGTGTAAAATTTTATCTCCAGATTTGACATTGACTTTCTTTTCAACCAGATGGAGTTTCCATGGAACCGATTGTTTTTATTTATGAATAAACCCAAGATAGGGAGATAATAACAGATAAGTATTGTTAATAATAATAAAAAGGGATCTTGGTACTCCTACAACAAATTATCTACTTCACAAAAAGCAAATATATTTCGTTTGTCTTAAAGCGTTCATCAAGAAAGGCGAAATTTTTCTCCCCTTATCAGTAATTCATTCTTTTCTTCTGTAGATAACATTAAAATATCAATATTTCTCAGAAACTGTAAAGTCTTAAGTAATAATTATCTTCATCTCAACTTCATCCTATTTGAAATTTTTGTTTGTAATATTTGTAATAACTTTCCTTAAAAATTTTATTGAATCACAAATTTATTTTAAACCATTAATTTCAGTTGAGCAAGATTAAACCAGATTATACGCAAACAGTTTTTATAAGTAGGGGAAAGTGGGGTAAAATCTGATACCTAAGGTTTGAAGGCCTATTGGAGCTAAGCTATTCGACATACAGCTTGTCAAATTTTACTAAAATATTCATTATTTATCAGAGTACAATATATATTTCAGGAAAAGTCATAGTTTTACTAACTTTTTTACTGATGTTTTCTTTTGTAGAAAAAGTCAAAGTACCCGGTCTTACCCCACTGGTGGGGTAAAACGGATACACATGTTAACTCTATGGGAAATTAGGGAAAACTACATTTTCAGTGGAAAAGTGACATATATTTTTTTTAAATTTTACGTGACAATTTAAGAATAAAACAATTTTCTAAGGTTTAGCAATAGTTATAATAGTTGACAATTTAAGAAAAAAAGACGATTTTTTAAAAATTTAACTATAATTACAATAGTTCACAATTTAAGAATAAAGACAGTTTTTTTAAAGATTTATCACTAGTTACAATAGTTAACATTTTAAGAATAATGACAATCAATTTTAAAATATTTGCAAAATTTGTATCTAAATTAGTGATCAAATCTGTAGGAATTAACTAGGGAACCCCTAGTAATATCACTAGAACATTGAAACTGCTGGTTTGGAAATTACAATAGAACAGAATAATGAGAAAATGAAATGTAAGAATCTAACAAATATTGTAATAAAAAAGAAATTGGAAAAACGTAAATGACTTACTGGGTTCTCCTACTATTTTAATGATCCAAATCCCAAAAGCTTAAGAAGAAAAGTAATCCAAAATCAAAAGAAGAAAATTGTATTCTACGTAATTCTTTCTTCTTTAAAAATTCATGAAAACAGACGAGCTCAGTTCGAATGCCGATGCGTTAAATAAAACCAAATGATTGCAAAGACTTCGAGCAAAAGATTCTTAATTTTATATGCTTTTTACGTTTTATGGACGAGTTTTCTGGTTTGTTTACATGTCTGTAGTACGTATTTCATGTGTAATGCTAAGTCAATGGATCTTCAAAGCGGAAGTCCAACAGACAAGCCGTTTCAAATATTTGAACGGAATTAAATCCTCAAAACTTAATAGGCTGCGTAATAGGCAGATAACTGTTTGCAATAGTTTGTAAGAGTAATTCGATTTGATTTTCAAAATTTTCTTTGAGAAAATTTACCTTTGTAACTAACGGAGATGGTTTAGAGAAGCAAGAGAGATCATTTCTGGATTTTCAGATGTTTGAATTTGATTTTATTTATAAAACCATCTGCTCACATCCAAATGTTTAAACTTCAGGATTATTAAGACTAATATATTCTGTGGCGAAAGATTTGTAAGAATAAGATTTGAATGCTTACCTTTCCAGAATTTGAACTAATAACGTTTCACTAATTCTCATTTGCCTTTTGCTCCATAAGATGGGAAAATTTAAGGTTTCAAATGAAAATCGACCCCTATATTTAAAATATTTGAATGAAAGCATTGTCTTTGCTTCTGAAGTAAAAAAAATTAACCATTTTATATTTCAAAGGTGAAATTAAGGGGGTAACTGCTGATATGTCAAGTATTTGAACTTTATAATTATTTGTAAAATTTCTTTAGAGCCATGATTCTTGACGTATGGCATGCATTTAACGAATAGTTACAAAAACTTGGAAGAAGGGACTAAATTCTAAGAAAGTGATTATTGAAAATTTACATTTAGTTAAAAGTGTAAACTAAAAGATATTTTTACGAAAATGAAATAACACAAAAGATATCTTACATATTTATTATATCAAATTGTCAATTTAAGAAACAAAATAATATTGATATGGACAACAGGTTCTTAGATTCAAATTGAGAGCTTATGTATTAAAAATTCTAAGGGATATATTAGGCTTAAATTTCATAAGTTGAATTAAGAGAAAATTCCTGACAAAAATATTCGAATCTGTCCAGCTAATTTTAAATTTTATCCGAAATCACTAGTAAGAAATGAAACCTTCAGAATTTTGTTAATTTAGAATAATTAAAGCATTATTTATAAATAAATAAAATAATAAGCTGTATGTTTATTAAAGGAATATATGAAAATAAAATGATCAACTCAAGCAAACAGTAATTTATTAAAATTCCTGGACAAATCCTTCTCGCAAGGACGAATGTTCTGTTTTGTTTATAGCATTAAAAACCTTGACTTTATTTGCATGACTTTTGGACTCCCGCTTTGAAAATTCCATTGACTTAGCATTAAACCGGAATTATTTAGCTACCGCAAATAATGTAAATAAACAAAACAGAAAACTCGTCTATGGACGAGTTTTCTGCTTTGTTAACATGCATTTCAGTACCTGTACTACGTAATTCCGGTGTAATGGTATCTTCAAAGCGGAAGTCCAACATACAAGCAGATAAAGTCAAGGTTTTTAATGTAAGTCAAGAAACCAAAAAACTCGTCAATATCAAAATGAGGTTCTGCCATCATCTGTTTTATTCATTACATTGATGAGAGGATCAAACCCAGCTTTTCACTTTCCCTGCTCTTTTTTCTTTCTCTCATTAGTTCATAAAACAAAAATTAAATTCGATTAATGATAATTTCGATTCTACCTTTATAGTCATCAGTGGTTACAAAAAGTGGCATAGTGATTAATATTCGTTATACAGTAGCATGGCGCACAGAATAAGGGGGTCTATTCTGGTACCCCCGGCTGGGTTGGGAGACGTCACTTTTCCCGGCCGTTAACAACGGAAAAAGTGACGTCTCCCAACCCAACCGGGGGTACCAGAATAGACTCCTAAGTTGCGTGAAACTGCTACTTGGAATCATACACTTTTTACATCAACGTCGCCGTATCTTTTTATCTGTCTTCGAAGTGATCATGAATAACGTTAATGGCTTTGCCTTATCGCTTTCGGTATACTGATGGGAAAAAAAAAACGCAAATTAACAAACATCAAAGCGGAACTTTTGCTTTCTGTCACATTGAAACAAATTCATCTTCACTGTCAACCGTAAACGAAGTCGTGGGGTGTTGTTATTTAATTCGCGTGCGGTTTAAATTTTGTAAACATTGCGAAATGTGGTCCTAGAAATGTGTATTTAATTTAACGCTAATTTTGATTATTTTGGAAACCTTTAGAAGCAATGTTTTATATTAGCTCATAACATTTCTTTAACATTTTATGCGAGAATTTTAAAGTTTATCATCATGCGGGTGTGATGTGACGTGAATAATGAAACTAACTTCTAAACATGACAACTCCCAATGATGAACAGCTGGTCGGAAATTTGATTGACTTGACACTTGATGATGATAAAAGTGATGAAAAACCATCGGATTCTTCTAATGTAGATCGGAGAGACTCTACATTTATCTCCGAAGTGTCAGAAAGTGATTCGAATCTGTCTAAACAAACTGAGAATAAAGAATATTCAAGGCTTTGTGGATATTTGAATAAATTAGGAAATCAATTAATTTTAAAAACTTTTCGAAAAAGATGGTTTGTTTTTTCCGAAGATAATTGTAAATTATATTATTATCGATCTCCTCAAGACCAAGTCCCTCTTGGTGAAATAGATATTTCTCAAGCTACATTTACTTTCGAAGTGGATAATAAAGAACGAACTGGATTGTTTACTATAAGGTAATTTTAGTTAAAAAAAATGGGATAAATATGTATATAAGAAACCGTATTATTATCAAAATATTATTTTGTAATATTTTTAAGCATGTTAAGTTTCTTTATCAAGCTTGCAGTTTCAATAATAATAAATAAAAAAAACCGTATATATTTTATGTAATGTTGGATTGTACTGTTATCTTAAGTTCTGAATTGTAATAACCATTTGCAGAGATTAAATCATTAGATAAAAATGATATAAATTTTGGCTGGAAACCTCATGCATATAACACTAAGCAGTGTTTGTTAAAAAATTAAATCTCTTATGAGGGTGTTATTTTAAACTATTTGTTTAATTTCTTAAGTCTTACCAATATTTGATATTTATATTGTTTTACTACTAAATTAATATGTTTATGATGAATTGAAAAGGAAACAGTTTAATATATGCTTGCTTTGATGAGCTATTTTTTTAAATTTTTTTTATTGCCCTGCATTTATTTTATTCATATCTGATATAGAAAACAGTTAAAGATGAATAATCAGAATATAGATTAATAACAAAGCATTAAAAGTTTTATATTAACAAACTCAAATTAAAAATTTTCTGATATAATGACATGTGATGTTTGGGTAGTTTTATATAGTTATATATGATTATAACTCCCATCCCTAATTGCTAAATATTGTTATATTTTATTTTAAATCTTTTACTATTACAGTGAATTGAAAATAAATGCATTGAACACATTTACTCATAATATTAGATTAACCTTTTAATAAGCTCATGGGAATATTTAAAATATTATTTTAAAAGTACCTGTATGAGTTTTTATAATAAATTTTTTTTATCAGCATTTAATTACATAATTTTATGTTTTGATAGCAGAGCATAGTTTCTAAAAAATTAAGTTTTCAGCATATCTCAGAAATTTGAGATTACAGTTGGATGGTATTTCTTTCTTTAATGTAGTTAATATTTGAAATTAAAATAAATGAATGCACAATACACAGTTAGTCATTTTTTAATCATGTTATTATTGTTGGTACTTTATTAAAGCTTGTGATATTATTTACAATAGCATTCCTGGCAGAGATTATTTTTTAGAAGCAAGTAACAGACAAACAGCACTGTTTTGGCTTCAAGAACTGCAAAAATATAGAAAAGCCCACAGTTTGAGACGTACTAAATACATTACTGAACAGTCAACTAATTTTGGTGATTTTAGAGTGGTGAGTATGAGTAGATCTCTCATGCTTCTTGAATTCATTTATTTGTTTTCATAAAAGTTATTTTGGCATGTATACCTTTTTTCCTTTAATTTTAACTTATTTTCATTTTTATTGTTTTTAAAAATAAGTTTTGAGATGAGTCAGCCTTGTTTGAGAAGTTGAGTATAAAAAAACAGTAAATGTTTTGCAAAATCAGTAACTGTAATGAGGTGTTCAGAATTCTCATTTTATATATTCATGACAATTTTTTTCTATGTTTTGTCAAAATATTATTGCCAAATACTGAATGACTTAAGAATAAATCAAGTATTTTGTTTAAAATTGAGCTTCTTTCAATGAATTTTTATGGTTTTCTTATATTTGCAAAACTTTCTAGGCTTTCCTCTTTTTTCATGTTTGTTTTATTGAAGTAAATTAAAAATAAATGGTTTGAACATATTCATCATGTTTGATTAACTTTTATTATTATTTATTTTTCCAGTAAAGATATATTACTGAACTTAAAACTTTTTCACTTAACAGTAAAAAGGTTTTAAGTATAAAGGTAACAAATTAATACCTTTGAGGTCCCAAAGGTATTAATTTGATATCTTCTAGGTTAACATTTTTAATAGTGGATTTAACTGTGATTTTTTTCTATACAAAAAGAGGAGGAAAAAGTTTAAAAAGTGATATAAAACATATTATATAATTAAATTTGATTTCAAAAATAAAATTGGTTTGCAATTAATTAATCATCTGCTTTTAAATGTTTGTCTGATTACTTTTACCTTAAGGATCTATTTTTTATAGGTAATTCATAAAAATATTCAAATCAATATATCAGTTCATATTATTTAAAGATAGTTTAAAGGTTTTCTTTTTCTCCCTGACATTAAAAAATTAACATTTTATGTGTGTATCTCTGTGGTTAACATTTTAATCAATAATTATTATCCAGATTAAAATCAACGGATATATAAATATTGGAAAGTTTCTTTCATTATAAATACAATGCCAATTACTAAGAGGCGAAGTTGCAGTTTATTTGGATGGAGGTTATTTAGACAATAATTTTTCTTTTCAGAAATTAAATTTTGCCAACTACATTTTTTTCATTCCAGAGCCCTAGTCAATGCATAAATTTTACCTGAATATCAAAACTGTTTGCATTTGATAAAAATAGAAAATGAAATATTTATTTATTTTTACAGAGACCTCAAAGTGGCTTGTTAGCTAAATTTTCACCTGATTCCAACATTTTAGTCAATGTAGCAGATGATCCTCTTATGCTCCCTGTAGACTGTCCTAAGGATGTAATAGGTGAAAATTCTGCTCAGTCTAGCAGTGGCCCTTTTGTAGCTGCTCAACAAAAATTAAATTCATTTTATTCTCAAGTAAAAAACACTGCTAATTTGGTGAAGAATGAAAGACTGACTCCAGAACGTAAGTTATCACTACTGAGCATTTCATATTCCTTTACTTGAAATATTAACACATTTCAGTGATTTTATCTGAAAATATTTTAGCAGGCTGTGGTGGCTAAGTGGTAAGGTCTCTGCTTCAGAGCCAGAGGGCTCCAGGTTCAAAACCTGATTCCACTGAAGACCTGCTGTGTATGGGGCCTGTTTCATGTTAAATCATACATAATGGCCAGATGTCCTCCTGCTGGTGTGGTGCACACTGACTCCGCCTACCTTACTGGATTTTGGGCATTAAAGTGCTGGAGACTAAGAGAACTAACAAGTAGCATGAGGAGGAAGCAAAGCCCCACTCAGATCTGTTAAAATTTGAAAAAGTGTACATGCTACACCTGTGATATAGGTGGAATTTAAACACATGGATTTTATTACAAATTTGGTGCAATTCAAGACAATACATTTAAATATTTTGTAACACTGCAGCTGGTGTGGTGTGGAAATTTGGAGGGTAATGCCAGCTCGGGTGTCGTCCTCGTTATCTGACTATGGTTCAAAATTATGAAGTCCATTCCAAAATAGCCTTTGTGTTGCTTTAAAATGAGACATTAGTACAATTAAGCTAAACTACCTGAAAATATTTTATCTTTTGTTGCTACATTTTAAATATTAAGAAGTGACATCCTGGTATAAAATCCAGGATCACTTTGATCGTAATATCCAACTTAGATTCTATTTCAGAAATTCTTTTGAAGTTATTTTTTAATTTTATACTTCTATGACTAATTGATGGATATTATATAGTGAATTTGTTTCAGATCATACCAAAATTTTAATTGAACTTTTTAAACAGAAATAAGCTTTGAATTTTTTTATTCTCATAATGAGAACTTCAAATGATTATTATATTTATTTGTGTTATTGTCAATGCTAAAAAGATCTTATAGGAAGGCAAAGAGAAGCAGCGTACAAGTTTTAATTAGGGTTTTATGATTATCTGATTTAGTTTTCAGAATTGCTGAATTATTTAATGTACAAAAATCTCTGGCAAACAGTTAAAAGTATATTCTATTGTTATTACAGATTAAAATAAACACAGGGTAGAAAAGTAATGCATTCTTTTTTATAAAGTTTAAATTAGTATTATAGCTAAAGTTGTTAAATGCATCTTAATTCTGAACTGTATTAATTTAATAAAGCTATTAAATCCCATTTTATGCATGGAAGTTAATTTTTTTCAGGTACATTTTTTGCTTAAATTTGAAAATGTGTAAATATAAAAAGAGAAGCTGTAGTATTTTCAAGTTGAAAGGTCAAGAGAAGAATTAAAGATTTTAACATCCAAACTTGTGTATTAAAAAAAAGAATGAGTTTATCTATGTATTAATACATGAAGAAAAAACTTGGTACTCCTTTTTAAGCACATTGCGTACACGTAGGAGTGTGGGATTTGGCATAATTAAAGTTTATATGGAGAAGGAGTGCAGAAAGATAAAATTTAAGTATAATATGTGTTACAAATGCATTAAATTAAATAAAAAAAACATTCACTGTTTATGTTTATGCACTGTAAAAAATTAGTGGAGTGAATGCGGAGTGGATGATTTGTAATTGATTTAATCCCCCCGCAGTGAAATCCACTCCAAGAGGGAGTTTATTTAGATTATTTATAAAAAAACACTCTTTGGAGTGAAATACAAAATGCGGGTGATTTAAATGTGTCAATGTCAAACACATATTAGTCTGTGGTCAAACAGTCGCACAGAGATTGTCTATAAGGAATTTATATATAGTATGTATTACTAATACATTAAATTAAATAAAATAAGACATTCATTGTTTACGTTCATACTGAATGTCAAACACATAAAAGTCTGTGGTCAACAGTCGGACAACATTTATTTTTTTAACCGCTAGGTATACAGAATATTTTTTTGTTTCAATAAAAAAAATATGAAGCATTTATTCTTTATTTCATTTTTTGTATTAATTTTTTATTTAACTTTTATATAATTTGAAAAAGATAGGCAAATTAACTGTGTAGCCTTGGCAAAACCTGACCAGTATAGCAATAAAAAACCCCAAGGAAATGTCAAAAAATGCATTATTATTTTTTAAATATGACTTAGCCAAGCTATACCTCATTTTCCCTATTGTTCGTATTTTTCAAATAATTCGAAAATTAATACATAATGGCGTATTTGTACAAGCTCACAGCTGACGTAATAGAACAAAATTCAAAAAAATTATATGCAATGATTATAGATATATATTCTTTGACAAAAGAACCTCAATAAGTTCAAACTTAAAAATTTAATAAATTACGGTTGAATTTCGACTGTTGGGCGACCTCTAGTGCATAATATTCTTTCTGTTCCAGAGCTATTGCTTCTGATTAGTGTTAAAATATCACTTGAAGTAGTCAAATCAAAAGATTTATAACCATGAAATTGAGTGCATGAATTTATTCACCATAATTATATGGCAAAATTGATTGAAATGTATTGATTGAAACTGTAAAATTATTGAAAGAACTTTTTATAAAAATAATTTACTTCAATTATTGTTTTTTATTGAAATATTTTTATCTATTTTAGCAAATAGTACTGTTAAAGACAGTAGTCTGCATCAAGAAAATTCTTCTCATTCTCCTTCATCTGCTAGATCAGCATCCTCTGATGGTGATTCTCCAGTTGGTCAAAAGTCTTCAAAAAGTTTGTCTGCTTTTAAGTTGAAATTTTCACAGTCATTTCGTAAATCTCGTATAATTGATGAAGAGATGGAAGATTCTAGTATTGCTGCAAAAGATAATTGTTCTTTCTGCAAGCGTGTATGTATTATATGATTTGTTAAATTAGTTAATATTTTTTTTAATTCAATGATTTTGATTATATTTAATTTGTGAGTCAAAACTGTTAGCATGAATCAATATTTGTTTTACTAAAACTAATGCAGTTGCTTGTTTCATAAGAGCTAACCTCTTATATTAGTATTTTTTTATGATATTTCATAATGAAGTTTTATAACTTGAATCTTTTGTTCTTAAATTATTTAAAAAAATGTGTTGGATCGGTGGCGAATCCAGGATTTGGGTCGGGGGCGGCTGAGGTCAGTAAAATTTTGTATCATCATGACCTCAGGGCTTCTATAAGTCAAAACACTTTAACTTTACTCACCTGACAATAAGAATCACAAAGGACACTAGAATACTTTTGATAATTTAAAAAAAACACATTGAAATAAATAGCCATAAATGTTTTTGACCACGTTAACGCTACAAGTATGAGTGAAATGACTACAAAAGCAAGAAAATTTTTGATCCTGTCAAGCCAAAAAACAGTGTTGCCATGTTTTATTTTTTAAAAAAAAGAGATTAAGAACAAACAGGTGTAGTGATTTGAATAAATTAAGAATTTTGGTTCAGCTCTGGGAAGGGGCTGCAGCCCCATAGCATCCTCCCCCCCATGGATTCGCCACTGGTTGGATGATGAATTCCCATTTGTTTAAACACAGGCTTACACACTGAGTTTTTCAAATTAGTAAAAAAAGTTTAAAATTGAACATCATTTGCAACAGTTGTAAAAATAAATAATAATAATGAAACTAAGATTTGATTGGATTGTAAGCTATTTATTTTTCTATATTTTAAGTACAGAATGTGATGTGTGGGAACTAAAGCAATTTTTCAGTTGATTCAAATAGATTTAATTTCATTATATTATTTGAGCGTTTCTGAAAATATTTCTTATCCCTTTCCCTCCTTTTTTAATTTTTTTAATCAAAGATGAAAATGAAATTTTGCTCTTGTCTTCTTTTTAATTATCCCCTTGACTTATTCTTTAATAATGAGAGGAAGCAGAAATAATTCCAAATCTGCATATTTTGAAGTTAGCAAATTTCTGTACTATCAAAAATAGTTGAGTAGAAATTTATTATTAGTGGTATAAAAATATGTATAATTACATTTTTAAATTGGTAAAAATTTTCTTTGTTCTGTTGTCAAATGTTTAAAAAAATTTAAAATGCGAGAAAAAGAAATGCGAAGAAATATTATGAAGATATAATTTTTTATTAACAAAAGCATAATTTTTGTTTATGCATTCAATTTAAATAAAGCAAGTTCAGAATAAACATTTTAACTCTTATTTTGTTTACTTAATTATTTTAAATTGCACCAAAGATCATTGTCTATGAAAAGTAGTGTATCTGCACTGTCTTCTTATTTTTTAAATTTATTGAAAAAGCAAGCAAAGATTTGTGATTTCTTGAATATGCATTGATTAGTGGTGTGGCAATATTTTGAAAATATATTAATCAATAGTTTATGGGTTATGAAAGAAATAAACAAGTATGCATTTTTAAATGTCATATTAAAAAGCATATTTGCTTGATTGACACATTGACTGCTGGTCTTGTGAAGCTGTGTTGATAGTCATTGTCATGACATAGGAGTAGATTGTATCCATATGCCGACTAACTTACTATAAGAAATAAACAACTCATTTTATAAATTTATTCTTAAAAAAAAGTGATAAATACAAAACCTGATACATTTTCAACTACTTTCCAACCTTCAATCCATACCAATACCAGCATGCATAGCCTAAATCTAATGCCAATTGAACCAGAGAATAAATATTAAGACATAGCTTTTCCGCTCTAGCGCTTGATTGGTTCCTAAGCGACAATGCCACATCACATGCTGGTGCGGGATTGGCAGTCAATTGTTAAACCTATTTTTCAGTTCTTTTAAAAGAATTTTTTAAGTGCATGTTATTGAAAAAACATAACATAAAAATGAAAATAACTCTTTAGAGACATTTTTTTAAAGTTCTACTTTTTCAGATGATTCCTTTCAGTTCTGGGTAAAAATAACTGTGAAAAAAATGATTAAGTGGTAAATAAATTTACCAAAAAGATTTAAGTTATCCAGAAGAGAAAAATGAAATTCCTTGAATAAGTAGGAGGGGAGATGAATTGGTCTACTATAAAAATTTACGAATCGCGTGTTTCTACTTGTGTTAAAAAGGATTAATAAAAGAATCATTGAGAAGAAAAAGTTAAAGATTCTTTATTTTTGAATTTTTGATAAAGGTTAGAGGTAGAATGCTTAATAATTGTTAATCTTGTTTATCAACATTACATTAACTTTGATTGTTAGTTCTTTATTACACAGCATTTGAACTTATTAGTTTCAATTACATGTTGTGGATTTTTTCTTCTTTTTTGCATTTTGATTCATTTCAGTAAGATAGTAACAATTAAAAATTTTTCTGATATCATGAAATTTTTATTACTTATTTTCATAAAACATGACTTGCAAAATTTATCTTACAAGTATATGGATATAAATTTTTTTTTATTTTAGTTGAAAATAAAAATTGAAGATTTAGAAGAGGAAGTATCTAACCTCCGTGATGAAGTAATCACTAGTCAAGAAGTTCGATCCGTTTTGCAGAGGCAGTTAGATATTGCATCCAAAGAGAAAGAAACATTGTTAGTTCCAGTTATTGATTTTCCTTTCTCAGTTTTTAAATGATATCTGAAAGAAATGTTTGCTTTTAAAATACCTTTTCTAAATTTTCATATGTAGATTTTAACTGGTTGGTAAACTATTGAATAAAAAAGTTATGAAAGTTTTTTTTTGTTGTAACTGCATTTAAGATCTATGAAAAAGAACATGAAATAAAAAAAAGTAGATAAATTGTGCTGCATTTTATTCTACAGAAGTTTATGTAATGATTTAATTAGCGAAAAAAATTTAAAATTAATAACATTAATTGTAATGGATTATGAAATATAGAAAATACATAAATGGAGTAATTGTGTACTTAATGGTTTGCCTTATATTTTAAATCTGGTTTGTAAATATTTATTTTTACATGCATGTTTTAAGTTTTTTTTGAGTGTGAAGTTTTTACAACCAATTTCATTTTAAATGTCTGTTAATTGTGAAAGAAAATTTATCAATGGCCTTTTCAATCATTACTTCTTCCTAATTTTAATTCTGAAACTATCATTGAACTTGATTTAATTTTTTGATTTTAGAGTTCAGTTGTATCAGTTAAAGGAATCAGATGTTTCTTTGAAAATGATCAGTGATAAAGACCAGCAAATTGTGAATCTTAATCATGATGTGCAAGAGCAGAAACAAGAAGTGGAAAAACTTCAAAGACAAATTTTGTAAGAATATTTTTTTTTGAAATAATTGTAATGATAATTGTTAATTCCACTATTATGGAATCACATTTATAATTTTGAAATTATTTCCAATTCTGAAATTTTGTAAAATGCAGCAGTTTTGGGGGATAAAAGATGCATTTATATATATTGCATAAATGATTGCTTGCTTTTAGAAATAAATTTTTTGAATAGTGTGTAAATAAATTTATATAATATTTAAATAATTCACCTCTAAGAATGCTTTGTAATTTCTGTAGTATTAAAAGATTGAATATCTAAAGTTTTTTAGTATAATTAATGAAATACATTTTATCCTTTCAACATAAATTACTTGATGTGTTGTTAACTTTAAAAATTTACAAAGTCTTGATTCATGGTTATAATTTCCTTGTTTTATTTACAGAGCTTTGAATTCTGATGTTGCTGAATTGAAAGCTAATAATGAACTTTTCCAAGACATGCTCAGACAAAAAGATACCACTATTGTGAACCTTACTAATGAAATTTTTGAATTGGAGACTGATAAACAAGATAAAGTGAGAGCTGAAAGTCTTTCATCAGGAACAGAAACTGTGGCTGAACCAAAGGAAACATTGAGCATTGAAGATTTAAAAGTACAGGAACTTGTTTTAATTTTTATTATATACTTAATTTTCATTTGCACTTGAATGAAACGGTAAGAGTTGTATGAAACATTTAATGTATTTAAACGATTTATAAGAAAATACCTTTCTAATATAAGAGAAATTCCAATTTTTCTTTGCAATATTTTTCTTTTGCAAGAATTGCAATTTATTTTAAAAATCATAGTGTATTCAAAGCATATTACACCTCAAGCGTTCATGTAAAAAAAAAAAACTGTTACAGGATTATAAAAGGATTTTTTCAAGGGTTTAATGCTATTATAATCTAAATTTTAATGTGCAGTATATATAAAATTTAATATAAATATAAAATGGAATTTCGAACTCATGTCAAAGCTATTTTTTAAATTAATATTCTAAATATAGTTTCATTCTTGGTGCATGTAGAATTTTCATTGCAATTCATGTTAAGTTTATTTCCATTTGAGTCTGAAGTTCAAGAGAGTCTAAAATATGAAAATTATTTCCTGAAATTTTAATTAATTTCTTGCTATTTTTTTGTTAATGAAACAAATACAAGGTGCATTTGAAAAGTTCGGTAAATGGTCTCATAAAATAAAGGAAACAATGTATACAAACAAAATACCTTTACTAGCATTCAAAGTAATCACCATTAGTTACAATACACTTTTGACATCGGTTGTACAGCTGCTGGAAACTGTCAGCAAATTCTTCTTTCGGTATCGCTTGAAGTACCATTGTCACACGTTGCTGGATCTGAGTAATGTCCGAAAAGCGTAGAGCTTTTTCTTACGCTTTTGCAAATGTTCGTGAATAATGTTGCTCACACTGTCTAGACTTATCTTCAATTCTTCTGCTATCATTCTCAAAGACAGCCGTCGATCATCCGCAAGCATCCGTCGCACTCGTTCGATGTTATCTGGAGTTGAGCTTGTTGGTGGTCAACCGGAACGCGGCTCATCTTTGACATCTTCCTTTCCGTCTCTAAAGCGTTTAAACCACTCAAAAACACACTTTTTACTCACTGCGTCCACTTTCACTAACATTTTGTGTGTCTCCGTCGCCGTTCTGCCTAATTTGAAGCAAAACTTGATGTTCACTCGTTGCTCCATTTCGCAGTGACGTGCCTTCTCACACTGACTCGTTAAATTGGACGTAGCGCGCACTTCCGCTTAACTATCGTGATTTGGACGCTAGGGGGCACTAGTTGCCATCTCTCTCAATGCGCCTGCGTGAGGGCAGCATCTGAACCAGCGCAGTTATTCTAGTATGGGACCATTCACCGAACTTTTCAAACACACCTTATATTATTGAAGCATATCAGAATAAATCGTGTGCCAATGAACCTTTAGCAAATTCACTAGAAGAAGTATTTTTAAAATGTATGCAGTTTCTGATATGAAAAATTGTTAATTGGGTTCTATTTCTTTTTATATTGAAATAAATCATCCATTTACCACTTGAGAATATGTGCATCATATTTATGAATACTATACAGAATTATTTTTATAGGATTCAGTTCAAGCATTTGAATTACAAAACAAGTTCCTAAATCATGAAATCTTAGAGCTGAACCAGTTAAGAAGAGATGCAGAACAGAGACTTCAGTTAATCTCTATGTAAGTAGTATAGATTTAATTTTAAATAAAATATTACATAGGGTATTTTGCAAACTTATAACGATTTAAAAAGACTCAATTGCATTATTAAAAAAAAATGTATTTAAATATATGGAAAATTTCTTTCCAGGAAATGCAGTGAATGGGAAGCACGTAGTTATCAGATTCAGAGCAAATTATTATTTCTTTTAAATGAGCTTAATAAAAGTGGTGAGTATATATATTGACTGCTGTAATTTTACTTGAATTGCTTGAATTAGTTTAGTTATCTGAAATTGATTTTTGTTTTTATTCTAAAGTAAATTGCAGATTTTAGATTAATCTATAATTTCTATATCTTGTGCTATTAAAAATTTGTTGCCTTTAGTGAGGAAATTATTTTGATTTTAAATTGATTACCTTAAAATTTTGAACAGTTTTGCAAGAATATAACTCGTATACCTCTCAAATGATCTAAAAGATTTAAAATATGAATTAAGTCTAATCATATGTTTTAAGAAAAGTAAATGGGTTGTTATTATGAGAAACAAATACTCTGTTTGAATTCATTTGTTATTTTTAGAGTAGATTTTAATAAATGATTTTTTTTATCATTTTAAAATAAATTGGATGATGTGGTTAAAATTTATGTATCCTGAACTGAATTGAGATTTTCTTGTTTAGGTGGAAATTTCAACCAGGAAGTTGTGAGTCAACTTCTAGAAGAGGCTACTGGAGATGGTACAGCTCATACTAATATACTACCATCATGGTCTAGGTGAGAATTTTAATTTTGTTTGTATGCAGTCTAGTGGAATGAAAGGTTACCACCTGATGAAAATATGCATTTTTTTGTTAGAGAAAAGGGGCCATGGCAGCCTAGTGGTAATGTCTCAGCGTCAAGTGTGGAGGGTTCCATGTTTGAAACCCGATTCCACTAAAGATTCACCTTGTATGTGGACCTGGTACATGTTAAATCTCTGTTGTGGGTCAAGCGTACACCTGTAGATGTGGTGTTGAAGTTTGGAGACAGGAATGCCAGTTCAGGTGTCATTCTTGTCATTTCACCACTGCTCAGAATTACATGAACTGTCCAAAACTAGCCTTTGCGTTGCTTCAAAATTGGACATTAATATAACTAAACTGTTTGAGAAAAATAATTAAGACAGTTTTAATGATTACAAGCCAATGCATTGGAAGCTTTTGATCGTTTCAAAATGCCAAGAAAACAACTTTTGGATGATTTTACTATGGAAAGGGTTGACGGGCGATGGACAAATTGAGCGCATTTCCGCGGTTCTTTGTTAGGTCATGATCTTCATCCAGTTAGACACATTTTATTTCAGTTATTCTTTTCGGAGATAAACTAATTATTATAGGTTATATTTTTTAAAAAAACTAATTTGTAATGTTTTTTTAAAACATTCTAAATTTACAGCAAATCAATAAATGAAAATAAATGTTTTTATATACTGCTAAGTAAAATGTAAACATATTCTCCTCAATTTTTCATTTCTCACCTATTTTGATGAAATCAATTCTGTCTGGTGCATGTGCAAAAGCGTTGAGGGTTTTAGAATACAAGAATATACAATATTAGATTGGTTTATTTTCAATAAAATTTTCATCTCAACTATCAAAAATTACTTAATATTTTATCTGTATAAGTGCCCATAAATTTTTGTTTTGTATCTAATTTTAATTGTAGTTAATTTTAATACTTATTCTACTTTGTTACTGTTTCTACTTTGCAAACTAATAAAAGTAATATATTTCCAAAAAAGAATTATTTAATTTATTTGTCAGCTTTAACAAAGAGTAAGAAAAAATGAAAATGAATATGGGATTTTTCATCTTTCTTTTCATAGAATGACGAAGTAGTGTTTCTGAAATATTGTGGAGTTAAATTATTTCATTTCAAATGCATTTACATGTTGAATTTTATACATTTTTTGTTTAATTAATTACCCTGTGGAATATTTCTAATAGTTTTTACTAACCTACCAGTTCAATTTATTGCTGTTTTAAGTATTTATTCTATTTATCAGTTTACTTTCACATCAATATAATTTTTTAAATTGACAAATAAGGGTTTAATTTCTACTGGACAGTTTAGCTGTGTTAAATTAAAATGTATCATATAGATAATTTGGCATTAGAACTTGATCCATGTCCAGTAACAATGATTTCTTTACCTAGTTTTTAGAGTTCCATTTCATATTTTTAAAACCATATGCTTTTTTTTTTAATTTTAGAGAAAAAATGTATGATGAATTGGGATTCAACTGGAGATGGGGTAAAGAAAATGTGTTATCTCTGAAAGCATCAAACTTTAAACAAAAGTCTGAAGATCTTACAAACAAAGCAAAGGTATCCATTACTCATTCTAATGTTTTTAGCTTCTTGAGATTTTGAAACATTTGTTCTTTTTCTCTTTTTTTCTACCTGTTCTCTGATATTAGATAATTTGCATTTATTACTAATTCAATTCTAGTTCTGTTGTAATGTAAATCATTTTCCAGTACTTTGGGTGAAAAATCTTAATATGTATATATTTATAGGACCCAGAATTGATCGCTTGGAGAACCAAATGGGACAATTTTGTTGTTTGTTTAGGTACCAAAGAACTACAAAGATCCCCAGAACTGAAGCATTTAGTTCGAAGTGGTATACCTAATGAATACAGAGGGAAAATATGGAAAGGGTAATATTTCTTATTATGAAAGATGTATTATATTTTTTTATCATTATTTTTGTAAGATGAAGATGGGTTTGAGGTCAAAATGGTTATTATTAATTAGGCCAAATCACTATTTAACAAATAGTGATTTGGCCGAATAACCGAATATTCTGCCAAATTTCAGGCCGAATACCAAATTTTTAAAAGCATTTTACTTTTGATTGTAAATGAAATATTTTTCAGATTTTAAATGAAAAAAATTTAAGATTAAATAAAATTGAGTTTTTATTATTTGTATGTTTAGAAAAATGTTAATACCTTTATGTATATTTGTAATATTTTAAATACCTAAATTCCAATAATAAGAAATGAGACACTCTCTTCATTTTTGGGACTGCTTCAATGAAATAAAATAGTCATCATTGCAGAACATGACCATGACAATGACAAACACAGAAGAAAATTGAATGGATAAATTACAATTACTAGAAGTAAATTCCTATTTTGTTAAAGAACTTCTAAGAGGTAGGATGGAATGTCCATTTAATTGGTGGGAAAAAATTGCGGAAAAATTTCCAAGGTTCACAAATTTAGCAAGAAAATATCTTTCAGCAGCTGCAAGCATTGTATAGTGACCGTTTATTTTCTTAAGCTGGTAATATATATAAAACCATGTTGAACAGAGTTCTATAAATGATAGGCAACATTATTAAATATACTTATGTACTATGCAATTTAAAATTGGATTGATGTCAGATTTTCTTAATAATAAATGTATCGGGTTGTAATCTGCAATATTCTTTATTAAATATATTTAAAAAAACATTTTATCCTGAAATTATTCTGCCGAATAACTGTTTAGTATTCGGCCAGACTGAATATTTGTAAAGGGCCGAACAGGTCTACTGCTTAATGTTCGCTACAACCCTGGTTGGTATTTATTATATGTGTATAAAACCAAAAAAAAAAAAAAAAGCAGACTTCCTCCTGAAAAAATGCTGATCAATTATTGTTTTTGCATAATAATTTCAGGCTTTGCAATGATAAATTATATGCAACTTTATTAAATACACCTATGCAACTTAAAATTGGGTAAATGTTAGGAGAGTTTTTTGATAATAAATGTTCTAAAATGAAATTCTGCAATATCCTTTGTTAAATGTGTATTTAAAAGCACATTTAAAAAAAATTATTATGCAGAATATATTCGGCCTGCCGAGTATTCAACAAAAGGGCTGAATACCAAATAGTTGCCGAATATTCGTTACATCCCTATTACTAATACCTTACTTCAAATCTTGGCATATAATATTTTATGAACATGACTAATTCTTAATATCTATAAGTGTTCTATAGCTTTGTGAAATTCTGAAGTTTTTTCCTTTAAATTTTCAAAATTAAGTAAATTGAACTAATGGAATGCTTGTTACCAGGGTTGTCGATTTTTTTGATTTTTTTCAAAAAAATCGATTTATTTGATTTAAATCGGATTTTTTTGATTTAAATCAAGATTTTTTTGATTTTATTGATTTTTTTAAAACTATATATATATATATTTATTTATTTAACCTTTGTATATTAGACAATGAGCGTTACAGTCATAGAATTATATATATATAACAACATACCAGTCATTAAGCTGTACTTTCTTTTAAAAAAAACAAATTCAAAAAATTTAATTCAAAAATGTAACAACTATTTAAAAAATATTTGTGAACTAAAATATAACAATAATATACTTTTGAAATATAAGGCAATTTTATTAAGGAAAAAAGAAACAATATAATAAAAATTGTCATTTCTTGACTACAGATATATTATTGTATGTTAGAATATTGGAGAATTTTACACTCAGCTGTTCATTTGTTTCATTACAAACACAAGTTTTGAAGCTTTCTCTACTCCTAATCTGTTTGACCCAAAACATTAAATAAAAAATTTTCTACATAAAATTTTTAAATTCAGGCTTCAAGGTGCATTGAGTCACCACCAGGACTACTTGTGCGCCACATTTCATGACTGTAAGTGTGATAGATTCGTCTGGACATTGCACACACGCTCACAAACATTGCCTTTCATAAGTATAGATCATAGTTTAAATTGCACTATGTAGATGTTTGTATATCTTTTGGAGCATTTATATGAATTACTTATCTTACATTTGAACATTGTTGCAATATAAAAACTTTGTTGTCTCCAACACTATTTAGTTTTCTCCAATATTAAAATGAAACTCACTGCATTTTACTATGTTCTTTCTTTGTGAAAATTATCCTTTCACAATATTTATTTTATTTTATAAAAAAAGGAGTATCTCATACTTTGCATTTTATTGTGTTGCTCATTAGAGATTTATTTAACCCTTTACTGCGAAGTGTGTCAGTTAATGGCACACCTAATATCACTCGCTTCTCAACCGTTAAATGCAACTATAAATGAAAAATAATAGGTTTAGGATAGGGCTAATAGTAGTCCTTTTAGAATGTATATAGCAGTCTTATGAAATTTTGTTTCAGAATAGGAATTATTAGAGATAAAGTTTGGGAAAATTCCTTGACTCGGAGATAAAAAAAATTTTCAGTTCTGGACGTTTAACAATTTTAGCAAAGTAACTCGAAAATTTTGCTCCAATATTCTTGAAGTTTTAATTTATAATTTTCTGTAAGATTCAACAATAATTTTCGAGTGTATCAAGGTGGCTGTATCTAAGGGGGTTCTCATGAGGGGGTGACCCGAAAGGGGGACGACCCTCCCTCGGAATGAAGTAAGTTTTTTAAAAAAACTTTTTTTGTAGATTCTATGTCTAGACAATAAACTAAACCCATTCATGATGTTTTCTCATCATATTTCAAAAAAATTATTGCTTTGCGCCGCCAAGCGTTAAAATCTAATTTGCTTCCGTTCTCAAAAATAAAGATATGGAAAGTACTTTAGTTACATCAATTCAATGAAATTTTTTTTTTATGTTCTATATATTCTTTCTCTAAATATACATTTAAAAATATTTTTAAATCACTATTTAAAGATACATGAACAATTTTATTTCATTAAAGAAGATTAACTTGATATTTAAAATAAAGTGATTTAAATCAGTGATTTTTTTTAAAAAAATCAGTTGATTTAAATCGCGATTTAAATCAGTGATTTTAATCAACTGATTTAAATCACCGCAACCCTGCTTGTTACATTACACTATCATGTATTTGCTCATTGCTTACATATCTCATTTGCTCATTTTTCACATATATCAAATGCTATGATATATGTAATCTTTTTTTTCTTTCTGTCAGATGTTTGTAATAAATCTGTTTCAAGTAAATTAAGATGTAAATATAGTTCTTAGAATTCCCATAAGCAACATGCATTTGTTTTATTTCTTTTAACATCATAAATTAGTAAGTAATCTTTTTATTTATGAATTAATAAAATTTGTAAGATTAGAATTCAGAGCACAAACCCTGTACCCGATGGGAATTGTTGACAATCTTGATTAACTGCTAGTAAAATATCCCCTGCCCACAAAAAGAGAAATTTTTATTCTGAAAATTATTTTTAAAAAATAGTTTTGATTTTAGAAAGGAAAATTAATGTCTTGTATATTTTTTTCTTAAGAAATAAGTTAGCATGGATTATAGCTGAAGAGGAATGAATTAGATTCATGAGGCACTTGTAATTAATTGCTACTGATTGTTGTTAATATATTTTTTTTAGTTTTTAAAAAAATAGTTTATAAAAAATAAAAATATTTTTTTTATTCATTTGTGAAATAGTGGTCGAGTACCATTTTATTTTAAACCTTTTGGTTTTATTTTATAAAAACATATTACATGCAATTTGCATTTGTTGCCTCTATATATTCCCAATCATCTTTGTTCCTTTTAAGTTGTTACAATTAGTCTTAAATTGGACACTAAGAAGATCTAATACTTTGATTACATGTTTTAGGACTAATATAAAAAAAAGCCTTTTAAACTTTTTGTTAATCAATTACTTTTTCTTTTAATTCTTTCTTAAATGAAAGCAATATTAATATGGGTTTTCACTGAAAATACTCCAAGTTATTATGTATTATTACTTTTCAGGATGATCCTGAATATTTATTTATATATTTTTTATTTTCAGATGTGTGCATTTGTGGATAAAAGATTACAAATCACTGTTAGGGCCAGATTATTATTCTAGTCTTCTTAATGCTGAAGAATATATTTCAAGATTAGATCCATCATCAAAACAGGTACATTTCACATTGTTTCTATTATTTGTTTTATTAAAGCTTATTCTAAAACAGGACTGTAAAATTAAACAGAATAACTCTTGGATTTGGGGATAAAGACTCTGTTTTTTTCCTGTATATTTTTAAGAAAATATGCTAGTAAATGCTAAAAGAAAACAGAATTTTAATCTCACTTTTCTAAAAAGAAAGACAGGAAAAATGCAGTTAAATATAAGAAGTAATTTATATATTTATGTTCAATCTGACTATGAAATTTAGACATATATTCACTTCAATAAAGAACAAATTAATTTATTTAAAAAAGGCTTTGCCAACATGGAAGTTTAAGCAATGTACAAGACACTTAAATTTTAATACTGCTTATATATTAAAGATGTGCGACTAGAACTATTGTGGGCGACTTAAATAAATTTCTAAACATGTCATATTGATGGAACTATATAAGCTGTTAATGGAGCATTTTTTGATATAATTTTGTGATATGGCACAGCATCATTGTCTAACTATTAAAATGCTACACTAAGAAGTTTGTCAGTTTTAATATGAATGCTATTCTGTTCTTCAATAAATAATAGTATTCACAATGAGTTATGGATTTATGAATACTATAATGATTATAATAGAGATGGAATATTATATGAAATGATATCTAAAATGTAATGTTGAAAATTTTTATCTTTGCTATATATATATATATATGCAGTATAGCACCATTTATTCATCGTTTGTATTTATACGTGTTTTCATCACAGTCCCGATTCATTGTAATGATAAAGCACTTTGTTCATACCATGCATAACTTCGGTTATATGTCCTTTCCCCCTATTCTAAAATGCTAAATTTTCTCCTTTCTAATATGTAAACTGTGATAAAGAAATCATTACTTTAAAATTATTTACAATTGATGAATCAGTAGAAGACAAATTGTCTGGTTCTAATTTAAGCAATATCAAGGTGTTATTCCACCTTCCTGAAAGACGCAATGGACTCCATTTAAAAACTCCAAACTAATTTTTTTGTCAAAAGAATTGTGAAAAAACATCCAATGAATTTAATTCCATTCATAATGCTGTACTTTAATACTCGCAGATAATCAGCACATCTGATGATGGTTAAACATTTTTTTTTAATTAAGCGCTTACTTGCATGCACATTAATTGTATAAGATATGTATAATTAGTACTCAAATGCAATAAAGGTATGATTTTTCTCACTTTTATAATAAATGTTAAATTTTAAAATTTAATTATTGATTTCCATATTATGTAGTATATACTAGTACTACCTTAAAATACTTTAAAATGAATTTGCATTATTATCATTAAATTTGTAATAATCAAAGTTGTTTATTAAAAATTCGATTATACATCTTTTCATTTTATATGTCATTTTATGTCAGCCCCTTGAAAGACGTATAAACAGTGTTTCACTGTTTATATAGACAATAAATTATGCTTGAGTTTTATAAACAAAACATGTAGATATATATTAACATATATTAGCAATTATTTAATTTATGATGATTTTCTTTCTTAGATTGAGCTCGATTTGTTGAGAACTTTGCCAAATAATTGTCACTATGAAAATTTGGATTCAGATGGTGTTCCTAAATTGAGAAGAGTTCTGTTAGCTTATAGTAGACATGATCCAGTAGTTGGATATTGTCAAGTAAAATTGTTTTCTTAAACTATTATTAGATTATGTTGTAAACATTTTTATGTACCTTTTTGACATTGTGGTTTTATATTTAGGGTTTAAACAGATTAGCTGCGATTGCATTACTTTTTATGGATGAGGAAGATGCTTTTTGGTGTTTAGTGGCAATCATAAAATTTATCATGCCAGATGGCTATTATACTCGAACTTTGATCACATCTCATGTTGATCAGGTATATTTTGCTTTATATGTTTATCTATATTAAAATAATTTTTTAAAAGTATTAGCTATAATCATATGTGATTCATTAATTGAGTAATGTTATAATAAAAAGTAAATAAAAATAAATAAATGTATTATAAGTGAAAAAATTTCTAAAAGTCATGTGAACAAAAATTTTGAAGAAAAAATTTATCAAACTGAAACATTTGGAAAGTCATTTTGCCATTTTAATACATTTTGTACCTTTTCTGCCATCTATGTGGGCATAATTTTACTTGTCCATCACATAATGTGTAAGGATCATTAAATGTTTATAAACTACTTTCTTCTTTTTCAGAAAGTTTTAAAAGACTTAATGGTTGATAAACTTCCTCGTCTACAAAGTCATCTGGAGCAAAACAATGTTGATTTGTCACTATTCACTTTTAACTGGTTTCTCACTATATTTGTTGATAATGTACCAGTGGACGTTTATCTTCGAATATGGGATGTATTTCTTTATGAAGGCAGTAAGGTAAGATTATGATTCTTTGATTTTTTTTTTTTTAATGTTTTGGTATCATCATTTGAAAGCCACACTAGAATCAATGCTGCTTCCCTGGTAACATAATATTAATATTATAGATAAACACACTATTTAATTGCATAGAAAATGAAATTCTTAGTTCTTTAGTTTGTTTGCTTGTTTTGACTGTGTATGATTTCTTATTAGAACAAATGTTGATTGTTCCATGTCAGGAATTCTACATAAAAAAAAGCTTTACAAATTTTCTACATATATATATATATATATAATAAGATCTTTTTTTCTGAAAATGTAAGATTCAGTTGTTGGGGTAATCGGTAATTGGAATTTCTTTAGAGTAATATGTATGAGCTAATTCACTTGGGTAAATTTCAGAAAATGATGTATTTCTAAGAGAAGATTCCTGATTCCTCCTTAACTTCTTTAAAAGATTAGCATAAGACATTATATTTTATTGACTTGGTTTATTTGGGGAACATTGAGCACATTTTGTTTTTGTTTCAATTTTTTTCTTTCTTTCTTTGATTTTTTGTGATGTTATTAATTGCATTTTTGTTTAAAGGACTGTTGTGTAAGCATAGTTTGTTTTCTCAGCTTGTACCGAAGATTTATTTCAGTTGTATTCATAAATATCTACAGGAATATGGTGCTGCGTTCTGTATTCTTGAATACATAGTTATATGAACAAATTGTTGGTGACATAAACACTTCTTCTAAATTTTGTGTTTTGTTTCCCTCAGAAACCAGTATTAAACAACATTTTTTATAGCTAATTATCATTTTGATACCCTGACCTACATCTATAAAGTGATCAATATGTTTATATTTTCAATAGGTTCTTTTTCGTTATGCACTGGCATTTTTCAAGATGTGTGAAAATGAAATTTTGCAAATAAAAGACTATCTAGCTTTAAATAAATACCTCAGAAGTATAGCTGAACAGTGTACAGATGTTAAGAAGTTGACGAATGTAAGTACAAGCTATCAGTTTTGTTCTGGAATTTTCCTTCTTTTTAAAACATAATTGCCTTTCTTAGTAAAATGAAAAAAAAAAAAAATGTTTTAAAATGTTATGATACTTAAAGTTAGACCAAGGATATAGAAAATTTGTGCATTAATTAAATATTTTGTAAAAAACAAACAAACCCTTAGGTGTCAATGGGCAGAAAACTGTTTGATGAAGATTTAAATATTTTAAGGAATGTTGAAAATATTGTAATTGAATCTGCCTTTTTTTTCCCTAAATTTTATTTTTACAGTTATCTTCTTTGTAGTTTTTCTTTTTGATTAAATTTTGTCTGATATAGGTGATCGTATTTTTTCAACATGATACAAATTAATTTAAACGTCTGCTAGAATTAATGCTTTTTTTAGCTTTGTTTTTACTGCATTTTTCGTTTTCTTTGCAAAAACATCTTTTAAAATAATTGATTTTTATGATAACTTTCTATGGTTATTTGTTAATTGCCTGTTTATACAAAACATAATTTTTTTTCATTGAAATGCCCTGTTTTAGTTTTCCTTGAAAAATAAAAAAAAGGTTAAAATTTTTCAGACTCCCATTTTTTCATTTATAATTTTTTAAATTTTTTTGTTGATTAAGTAACTTTTCATTCATAATTTTCATCAAATGTATTAAATTTTCATTAATTAGTTTTTGAATTTGATTTTTTTCCCCATCCAGATCTCTTTTGTCGCCAAGCAAAGTTTTTGTTCAATTTCAGTTTATCCTACTTATATTAAAATTTGGATTTAATTTTTTAAATTTATATTCTAAAAAAACTTTAAAATGTTTATAAAAAATAAAATTTTTATCAACTGTGTGTTTAACAAGTAACTAAAATATGATAATATTAAAAAATTACATAGTTTACACTTTTTGTGACTGTTATCATACAGTATTGAAAAATTGTTCAGTGTTTTGTTCTAAACAAGGAGATGAAATATTACTGCATCGTGTCTTTGTATACTCTTTACGAGGCTGTGGTTCTATCATTATTATGTCAATATTCTATTTTATTTGATTGCATTATTAATCCCTATTTCTCTTTAGATGATGTTATTTAGGCATGAATGGTTTGATAAAAAATGTGAATATATATGTATGATTTTTACACTTGCAAAAATAAATATTTCTACCAAAATCATAATTGGAAGTTTAACATTTATTGGTAAGTTTTCTTTCAAAATCATATTGAATCAGATAAATTACATGAAATGGGATCATTCACACTGCTGAAGCTTTGCAATTAAATTCCTCAGTTAGGTATACAAAATGCAAAGAAAATTCTTATGCTAAACATGCTGGTTGACTTTCACAAACATTGGTAGGTAGGTTTATCAGTTACATTACACTTCCAAATAGTACAAATACAACACTGATATTTATGATGCAGACTGCTAAATTAATAATAGCTCATGGAAAGATGGACAAAGATTTTTACAGTTATAGTATTTACATCACAACATAGAAAACATTTAGTTCTTTTGATGTACAATCTTCTATTCTCCTACTGAGCTGCCACAGAATTTCTCAAATGATTTTATGATGTCACATTCTTTATTGTTTTGTGGACTTTTTTAAATCCATGTAATTTCTGTTTTCCTTCATTTATCCAGAAGTAATTTTTTTGTAAATTCATTGATTTTTCCTTTTTAGTGCTAAATGCTGCAATATGTTTATAACATAGGACAATTAAAGTTAAAAAGTTCTAAAGTAGGATCATATAAATTTTTATTCCAGGATTCATATTTGTTCTTCATTTTAGTTAGATATTTATGGAATGTATACTTGCATCTTAAATCCTATAGTTTGATCCTTTTTTATTCAAAACATATAAAAAGCTTATTTTGATCATTTTTTTTTTTGTAATTGTGATATACTTACAGAATTTTTAAAATTTTGTTTTTAAAAGTAATTTGTTACCAATATGATGCTATTTTTGGAGGAAATTTATCTTTCTGAACTGATGGATTTTGCATGTTTTGAGTATCTTTCATATCTAAGACATTATTAGGCTTCTTAGTGGTAAGTTTAGCCTTGTTTAATTTTGGCTTTCCAGTGCTAATATCTGAGTTGTTATCCAACAGTACAAGATTTTTCTGATCAGATCTATTCCGTTTTAGCCTTCTTCCATGCTGCCTTCTATGATTATTAACTCTTCCATCTGCAAAACAAAGTAGAAAATATTATATAGTTTTTCTATTATAGCAATAATGTATGTGACAAATTCTTTCCCTAAATTCACTTATCTGATGATTTATTTATTTTCGATTTAACTACCATCACACTGATCACTTTAATTTAAGCAGCGTATAAGCATTAGTCGAAATAATCGCTCATTCTGAAAGCAATGAATTCAAAAAGGAAATTGGTATTTTTCATTGTTGGAAGTTGCCTTTACTATCCAGTGGACTAGATTGTATTATCCATTTGACTAGCTTTATAAGCATTAATCGAAACAATCACTGAAAGCTCTGAATTCAAAAAAGGAAATCGGCATTTTCTCATTGTCTGAAGTTGCCTTTATTATAGAGTGGACTAGCATTTAAGCATTAGTCAAACAATCGCTCATTTTGAAAGCTCTGAATTCAGATAAGGAATATGCTATTTTCTCACTTTTGGAAATTACCTTTATTGTCCAGTGGACTACATTGTTGGTGTTACCTAGGTTAATAACCATGTATCTTAAGTTTCCTTACAGAATATGGCCAGCACTCCACTGATAGCTAATTGCATTTTTATGTCTACAAAACTGTGCACTTTATGTAAGACTGTGAATTTCTATTATACATGTTGAAGTCGTGGATAATAATTTTTGATTTTAATTTTTTCATAATGGAGCAAACAAGCAATTTGCAGAATGAGAAAGTATGTGTCTTATGTCGTTTTATTGTTTTCACAATGATTCATTTTGTCAATTAAGTGAAATTAGTAAATATCCTACAGATTTTGAAATGGTATTTGCTGAAGTTCATCTTTCTTTTTTCTTCTTCTAAAGACTGAACAATATTTTATTTAGCCAATTCAATTTAAAAAAAAAACAAAGAGAAGGAGGTTAATAATCTGACAGTGAAATACACAAATTGAATAATTTAAATTTGAAATGAGTTAGAAATATAGGGTAAGTTGATTTTATGCCTTTTGCCGAGTAAGTATTTCACTTAGGAAGATTCATACAAATTTTACTGCTATTGAAATACTCTATCCAGAAAACCCTATTTTATTTGCCTTATTTGAAATTTTAAATATATTTTGAATTAGTGTGATTTTGATTTGAACAGCTCCCTCCTGTTTAGTTAAGCTATATTAGGCATATGAATCAAAAGAAATATCAAAAATGTAGAATTTATTTTATTAATAGGTATATAAATATATTTTATTTACCTATTTCGAATAGATATTAAAAGGGGATAAAATCTAAAAAGAATTATATATCATTTGTAGATGATATATAAAATTATATATCATCTACCTTACGTTTAATCACAGCTAATTCATTTGGGAATGCATTGAATTATATTGTTTGATATATTTATGAAAATGAATGAAAAACAGTTCCAAATGGTACATATTTTATTTAAATTGAAAATGTTTGTTGGTGTAAATTTTGTCAGGCATATTTACAGGAATAGATTGAATTAATGTAAAAGTAGCAAGTGTAAATTAAGGAAGAAATTTTTTGATGAGTATTTGCTATTATTCTGAATTTGTGGATCGTCAATAAAAATTGACGATTTTGTTATAAATCAGCGAAAATTAAGTATGTTTAGTGCAGTGGATATACCTTAATGAACTGATATTTTATTTATTGTTCAGCAATTGTGATTTTAGTGGTAACTACTAAATTGATAATTTAGTATAACATTTTGTTTTTCATACATGTCATTGTTTTAAACATTCATTTTGAGGTAAAGGTGGAATGTCTTGTTTTCCTCAAAGAAAAGATAAGATTAGTTTAAAATACACTTCCGTAATTTCATTTGATTTACATTTAAACATTATAATAAAATGCAGATAATGCAAAAGAAACAGTTTTGTTGCATATTACAATTTTTCCAGTTGTTCATATCTTTTCCTAGTAGTGATCCAATAATAAGTCATTTCCTTTTAAATTTATTTATTATAAATCATAATGACATTTTTATATCAATTGAAGTTTTAATATTTGGATAAATATATAAAAAAAAAATGGATTCAAACACTTATAAGTTCGAGTGATCGATAATCTGTCATGATTACACAAAATGAATAGCAAAATATTTATTGTAAAACTCTGAGAATTGTAAGTTATTGTGACATTTTCCTAAAAGTTACAAATTATTTCAGCAAGGGAAATAAATCTTACGTTTTGCTTGATTTAGAAGAGCTTGTTTGCTGATTTTTGGATCAGGTGGACTGCCATCATCGGTTTTATCCAGTAATGCAGGATTGGGGAATTTATGGTGGCGTTCATTCAGGGGCCTCAGATGCATTTCCTCTTCAATGCTTTTCCTGTGATGCCTTTCTGGATTTTTACTTCGGTATGGTTTAGCATCTGCTGCTTGAAGTGAACTAGTTTTCATCTAAACAAATGGAAATATGTGAGCAAATTCAGAAATATAAAATATTTCACTAGATTTGAAAACACATTTTTCACCAGTCATGTAACAGTTGTCTTCCCAGTGGCATAGCTAAAGGGGGCGGAGGTGGAACTCCGGCCCGGGCGGCAAAATCAGACATGCACAAAAACAATTTTATATATCTATTTATATCAAATCTATAACTATAAGAAGATCAGCAGCACTACTTCAATTCATCCATAAAAATACAATGTATGTAATTAATTCGTATTTTTTTTGTCTGTAAATTGCTGATATGTTGAAGATTGGTGGTGGACTCACAATCTATATGTAGAGATTAAAGGCATCAAACAACTAATTACATTCCAAAAGCAGTGTTTTTTTCCCTTGTATTATTTTTTTGAGGTTTATGTACCCTATGCAATTTGTAAAAGAAGGGCGGCAAAAGTTGTAGCTACACCACTGTGCATCAAAAAGTATTTATTTAGTGTACAATTTTCCTTTTTGTTTCCTTTTAGTGTACAATTTTCCTTTTTGTTTCCTTTTAGTGTACAATTTTCCTCCAAAAATTTTATAAGGTGATAGGGCCCCCCCGGGCGGCGTATTCTTAGTTTTCTTTTAATGCTGTTAAAATTCCACTAGGTTGTTACTTATAAAATAATAAAACTTTTCATCTCTGTGTAAAATATCACTGCATATTTTAAATTATGTATAATTAAGTTAAAATTTTACTCTGTTCACTCTCTGAACAAAATGAACTTACTGAAAAAGTAAGGTTTCATTTGTAGACATATTTTCTTTCAGAAATCAAGCTGCACAAGTCTATTTTGCCATTCTTAATTATACCTAAGGTTGATTCATATGGTCATGTTATACATAAACAGTAGTTAACTGCTGAATCGGCTTGGTTATTGCATATTTCATGCATCCTGATGTTTTGCAACTGCATCTTGAGCTTCTCTAAGTCAATTTTAAATTGTTGTTTCCTAAATAAGGCAGCCTAAACTGTTCTTTATTGTTTCATTTGTTACTTACAATTAATCCTTTGTTGGTATATCCCAAAATTTGTTATTTCAGTGATTATTATATAATGGAATATTAGAATCGTACTTTATGCTTCATCTTTAAAAACTTCTCGGTTATAGCTGAGGTGTGGCCCTAGCCAATCGTTAATCACATGTTTTTATGTCCCTGCAGAATTCTCTACTAAAAGGCCATGAAGGGACATTTGTAATTGCTATGAAAGGAGAAAAGCTCTGCACCAAAAGAAAGTTTTATTTTAATTCTTTTCACTGTAAAAAAAAGTCTGAGAAATGGCTTTTGTTCTCAAAGTTATGTCAGGTTAATTATATATATTCTTTTGAAATGCATTGAAATACTTTATTAATTTTTTGTGTGTTAGAAACTGTTTAAATTCTGAAAACTCACTAAATATATTAAAATATGATAGCAAAATTTAGCAGTATTTTAACAAATGTTTAACAGAATGTACTCGTTCATGTACTTTTTAGCTCTATTTCAAAAGTTTTATGTACAAGCATACCTTTTTTTCTCTATGGTGGCTGTGTAGCAAACGTTCTTCAACTACTGGTGCTTTACGAGCACCGTGACTCTGAGCTTCATTCTTTTCAGCTAGCATTTTGTGGCTGTACACTTTTCCATTTTCAAAGTTTTTCCACTGAAAAATAAATTATTCTATTAATGTTTCTTTATGATAAATCTTATAATGAAAAAATTCTGCATCGTAGAGTAAAATTGGGCATAATATATTATGTAATTATATTACATGATATCATCTTATTATGAATACACATGGACGTGCTATCATTTTATATCTATAATGTAAAATGGTTGACACAATTTATATGATTTTAAGCACAATGTAGATCATTAGTTGTGATTCCATCATAAGCCTTTCAAAAATGTTAATATTTATATAATATTCATTTAATTCCAATAATAACATCATCAAATTTCAACAAATAAATTCATATAGTTTATAATACTAGAGCTTATAATACTAGAAAAATGCATTGTGTTATATTACACTGAATAGATGATTTGTGTTAATTTTTCTTTAATCAATTTTTCCCTAAACTTTTATTATTTGGTCATGAAAGACATGGAAAACATCATGGATATCTGTGAAATCTTTTCATTTTGAAAAAATTCTCTGAGAAATTATGACTTGGATGCCCCCCCCCCCCCTTTCAACCAATCTAACAAAACTGCTCAATTGAAAATCAATAGATTGTTTTTGTGTAGCGTGTGCTTCACAGAATAACTAATCATAAACTTATTGTTCCATGACAAAAATCTTTTGACTCTTGATTTTAATAACAGATTTAAAAAAAAGTAAAAGTCTTTTTAATTTTTAAATCTGGAATGTTTGCTATGTACTAATTCAAATCTATTAAATTAACGAGTAAATGTTTGGAACATGTGAGCTTAATACAACTTGTGAGGAACATTTGAAAACATGTGATACCATGCACTTGAATTAAATCGGGTATACTTTGACCTCTTATATAATTAAACTGAAGTCACTAAGCTAAGATGTGGATTCCTTCCATCAAGATATTCTTACCCCTACAAGAAAACTGTATTAAACAAATTTTTAGTTTATCCTTTTTAGGTATATGTCTTATGGGAAGTCTAACTATTGCAAAAAAAGTTGCAAACTATTGAAGTCTAACTAGTTCAAAAGTTTATAAATATGTATGCTTTGCCCATGTTATCTTGTGAACATGATAACTAGAGTAATTTTGATTAGATTTTAATCGGCTTGGGATATGTTGCAAGCACAGTAAAAATCTCGGCCGTGTTTCATTGATTGTCTATCCAGCTCAAAGGGGGTTGAAATTCTCATTTCTCCATAACTCCTTTACAATTGAAAATAGAAAGAAAATTCAAATTATAGGGATTATTGCCTTATCATAATAAACAACTTTTGTATTGGAAGTTTTTTGATAGTGACAGCTTATAGAAGTTATGAGCTGAAAAGCGATTTTCCCAAGTTAAACTGGCTTTGAACCTACACTTGTTACTCCTTGTTGGAAAATTCTCGTCATTTGCAGTTTTTTCCAACCTCTTTCATTCTTGTGGCTCTAATCCTGATGAAAATATAGATGAAATGTTCTTTTCCTTATATCTCCAGACAAAAGGAATCCTACCTTTTCCCCTTTTTTTTTTGCATTGTAACCTCTGTTAGCATTTCAGTTCACTTTATCATAATGTAGACATTAAATGCAGTCTTATGACTGCATTGTTAAAAGTTTCATCTTGGTCCTTCGTTGTTTTGTATAATTTTCTGATCAGTTAAATCTCGGTGATCGGTTAAATCCTTCTTATATTCTATGTTTAAAAATATACTGTCGGCAAGCTAGAAAACGAAGGTAGATTAGTTTTGTCTACAGATATAAGGAAAAGAAAATATTATCACCCTCTGCCATTTCCTCTTCTAACTTCATAGGGGTTGGAACTATGAGGGTGGAAGAGAATGCAACTCGTGAGAGTTTGGTATGCTAATTGTATTTGTCTGGAAACTTCATTTTAGAATTTCACGATGTGGCAAAATGTGACAGCAAACAAATCGCTATTATGATGTCAGAAAATTATCTTAGAGCGATTATTGGGGATATCAAAATACGGGATAATCTATCTGTATATATATATAAAACGCTAAGGTACGAGGCACAGAAAAGAGGCTAATTTCTCTTTTGCCGACGGTAACGATCGGTTTGTTTACAAAACAAAACGGTAGCCTCCTCCATGTTAGGCATAACTTCATAGTCATAGCCTGTTACTATATTCGTTTTGATGTAAAATAACTTTTTCTCGAAAAAAAAAAACCAGTTTAAGATGAAGAATTCACAATATTTCTTACAATATAATGGAACTTTGAATGAAATTATTCAAAAGAGATCGATTACAAATGAAGGAGATTGACTTAAGCGAGCCAGAGAAAGTTTAGATCAGCATCAAAACAGTTTAAGTCAGCGAAGTTAAAATCGTGTCATTTCACAAATTGAGGTGAACCTCATGGAACTTACTATTGTAAAATTGTAGATTGGATGCTTTTCTGTTATGTGCACGCCACTTGGTGCCATTTTTGTCTTGGCAAATTTTCAGGCCAGTTTGGCTCTAGAAACGCCAGGAAAATCATGATATTTGTATAACCGAGCGCAGATTCTCTGAGCGATATCAGCTAGTTACAAAATATTACTATAAAAATGTAAATTCCATTCTTCAATGCTAATCAGTAGCAGAAGAAGCAGCAAATGTTTTATTTTTACTTTCACTTTTCTACTTGAACCACCTGATGGAACGTAAATCTATTAGTGAATTAAACAGTAAAAGGAAAGAAGAGGTTTATTTTTAGTACCACATATCTTAAATAGTGAGTAATGAGCAGAAGGCCTTTATTGTTTTAGAATTTGCGAATTTTTCATCTCATGTTTCAGAACTGCGAACATTCCGCAAAAAATATAGAACAGACAAACTGAACAATGAGAACATTTTCTGCCTTGGTTTTTCCTTCTTTTAGGACATCGGTTGTTTGTATAAAAGAAGGCCAAATGTTTTACAGGGTGTATGTAGTGGATAGAATTAGAGACTGTTTCGCTTGTAGTTCACAAAGACTAACTTATAGCGGAAATCGTGAATTGAATGTTTCACATCCACCTCTTTGGAAGATTTCCCATTGCCGATTACGTCTGAAACGGTATTGCATACAGTTACTACAACAAATGAAGCCCCATGAGAGTGACATATTCCAACTTCTCTAGGGAGATTTGCACAACCTCACACATATGTGTGTCATGTAACGAAAAGAGGACGTATAGAACATTTGTAATTATTGGAATATTTCCGTTTGTTATGAGGTATTTATTTTCGTTGGTGTAATAATTTATCAAATACAGTGAGTTTAAACCGGAGAATTTTTTTGTAATTACCTTATATTTGCACAACCTTTTTTTACCGCAAAATGTGGTGAATACGAGGGTTGTGAATAAAGTAGTGGCAACCTAGTCCAGAAAGTCGCAAAAGATCGGGCATGCGCAAGGTGGCACTGTTGTCGATGTGTAAATTGCATAAAACAGTCGATCCAGTTAGAAGGGTAGTTGCTGTGCTGTGTTAAAGTGGAGAGTGTCATTTTTATCGTTCTAAAGCATGTTTACAAAAGGTGATCAGCGGTCGTTGATTAAAATAGAGGTTGCCCGAGGCAAAAATGCATCTGAATGTTATCACGGATTACGTGAGGCCTGTGGTGATAATTGCGTTACCATAATAGGAAGGTTAGACGATGGGTCAAAGCGTTTAGTGCGGGTCTGAATGAGATTGTGGATTTGCACTGCACAGGTCGGCTGTCCATTCCTCAACATCAGATTGACATCGTGAGTGGTTTCCTTTCTATAGACCGTCTATGGACTGTCCGGGAATTATCCATAGAAGTTGTTCTCAGTCGTCAAACGGTTTGGCACATACTGAAGAAATGGCTAATATTAGGGTGTTTCGTTGCTGTCATCAATAAACAACACCTTGCTTACGGTATCCTAACAGCTTCCGGACATTTGGCGAAAGGTACAAAACTTTGCTGGTGATTATATTGAAGGAATGTAATACAATTTTACTTGTAAGTTCATTATAAATTTTTTACTATCTATGTTGCCGCTACTTTATTTACAACCCTCGTAGAAGCAATTTTAACTTAACTGTTAAGGACCAAGTTATTTTCTAACCTACGGTATTTAGGACGAGTTAACTTGGGTTATGTTGCAACACGATTAAAGTGCAACAGGTAGCAATTATCAAAAGAAATGGAAAATTCAAATATATAACCATGGATCTCTGCTCGTCCTTTAAATTAATAACTAGCTGCATGACCCGGCGTTGCACGGGCAATCTTGAATAATGGGATATTCCCGGGCGGAGAGAAGTGAGATCACGTGAGGCCTTCGGATCCATATTTTTCATATGCCCGGCTCCGTTTTTTTTTTAACAAATATTGTCACTTACTTTCTCCAAGAAATGTAAATATTCTTTCACACACAAATCTAGTCTTTTTATTACTAATTTTCATATGCCCGCCTCCGATTTATTTTTTTTACATATATTGTCGCTAACGTAAACGTTATGTTCCCCCCAAAACGTATTCTCTTTTCTTTGTTCTTCTGTTTCTTCGGCTCTCCTCTGCTGGCTACGTTGTCCCATTACTGCCAATCGTCTATTTCTTTGTTCTTCTGTTTCCTCGGCTCTTCTCTCCTGCCCACGTTGTGCCATGTCTGACAATCGGCTATTTCTTTGTTCTTCTGTTTCTTCCGCTCTTCTGTCCTGGCCACGTTGTGCCATAGTTGACAATCGGCGGCTTCTTTCTTCTTCAGTTTCAACAACTCTCCTTTCACGTTTTCTAATTGCCTCCCGTCTACTGGCAACATCCCCTGTAATTCCGCTTTTTCTTTTAGGCATCGGAAATAGCGAGAATTGAACAAAGCAAAAATAGTAACTTCCAAATATCAGCTTAAAATAGAAGCTTCTACAAATATTTAAACTTGATCAAATCAATGAATAATGATTAAAATCACTAACATAACTAATCTACATCTTTCGGCACATAACTTTACAGAAACAAAACACCCCTTTTAATTTCGTTAAAATGATTTTGTTGGACGTTATATCACGGGATAAAAAAAA
>BGPR01000119.1:631353-687550 GCA_013235015.1 Araneus ventricosus | reverse complement strand
CGCTCAAAAAAAAAAAAAAAATACCAACTTCCGTCAAATAAATTAAAAAATGCAACACCGGATGCGAAAAATAATAGTAGAGAAAAAAAAGAATCCGCCGTGAATGAATTTACCATTCTGCCAATAGATGGCAACACGTCAATTCATTCATTTTGACGTTTTTAATTAATATCTTTTTAACTAATTGCAATTTCGGAATTTAATTGGCCTAAATGGATTCCTTGGATTATTCTCCATCTTTTGGTACTTACGGCTAGTTTCAGGATTCAGTGGTTCGTGAGAAGATAGAAGGACATACATACATACATACATACGTTTGTTTACCTTCGAATTTTAATAGGATAGATTACATTATCTTTTGTAATATTTGCATAATATAAACCTGTTTAAATTGCTCATTATTTTCTGTTTGGTGATTTTGATTTTTAAAAAAGTTCTTGAATTTAAGAAACTTGGAAAAAATAACAAACGTTAAATATCTAGCAAACTAAATTTTAAACTGGCTTACTCAAAATTCAAGACTTCGATTAAAACTGCCTACAACTCTCATCTCAAAAAAGCAACAAAATCAACAAAACAATTCCAAAGAATTCTTCGGATTGCTGGCCAATTGAGTTTTGATTGTGTTTCCCATTTCAATAAAATTAAGAACTCCAAATACAATTTTACTCTGTAAGATATTCGAAAAAAATTGTGAACTCATCTTCCTTATATTTTTCTCGCGTGTTTCCAGCCTTTATTTCTCAAGAAACCGCACGATTGCGTTATACTTCCCCATCGCATCACAAAAATATAAAACTTTCCTTTATTCGTGGCGCGCAATTACGTCTTTCCCTCTGAAGTGGGCAAGGGGTAGATGAATTGATGCCGAACAGAACAGGGGGTGCTTCTCTACTCCTTCAATCGATAAGCCGAGAGTAGCAGGTGCCATATTCCCAACATCGCTGGCTCTGCTATTCTCCCCTGAGGATTCTTCAATGCCTTTTTCTCTAGCCAGGCCCCCCTTGGCTTCTTCCCTCCCCGCCACTGTTTCTATCCTTTCTTATCGGGGATGGAAAAGTTGGGGGCTACTCTTTCTGTTGTTGGATCGCTTTCATCGCACACCATCTATCGCATTATAGTGTCCAAGAAAATTTCATAAGGAGGGTTGGGCTAATTTGATTTTGTATTTTGTATGCAGTTTTGCTTTTTTTTTTCTTGCGTTATGAATCGTGATGTTCTGAAAGTTGCTTTGTATATGAAATGTTATTTTTTTTATAAAAAAAGCAAAGAGTTTTTTTTAAAAAACATTGTTTGTAGAATAGATGAAATTGATTGGTGGTTAATACTGTACCTTTGACCATCAACTTAGCAGTCATTTTAACCCCTTAACAGTTTCACTTTCTTTGCTGTAAAATAAGATGACCCCTTCTGTTCTGCAAAGGGGCTGTCGTTTTCATTCATCTAAGAAGGCATAGAATACTTGATATGTTTATGGATTCTACGTAATTTTTGTGTAAAATTATAAACCTATTATTGATTAAATTTTATTTTATAAGACTAGAAATGCGATAATTTGATGCACCCACGATGTACGGGCACAACTGTTAGGGTATTAAAATTGAGTTTTGAGCTATAAAATAATCTTCGTCATAATCTTCGTCATAATCTTATTAAATAAAACTGTGGCTTTAACGAATTTGCTTGGGAAATTACTTTTGGCATAGATAGTGTTGGATTTAAAAGACAAATTTACCAGCAAAAAACGAAGGTACAAATTTACTAGCAAATAGAGACAAAACAGATGACATATTTGTGCACAAATGCTTATTATATATTAACGTAAAAAGTATGCAAACGGTATGTAAATAAATATAACATCATAATTTAAAATAACATTGTTCATCATTCGAGCAAGGTTTTCATTTTTCTTCTATCGGGGAAAGAAAATTGGAATTTAACACTCAGCTGATTTCTGTGGAAAACTGATATATTCCTTACTGTTTTGGAGAATTAAAGGTAATTTGGAAGAGTTATATAAAATACATATATTATTTTATTGATTTTTTATTATTGCTATTATTTTGCTATCTACTTCATTCTTCTTCACATCTGTGTAATATCCAAAGAAAGCATTTACGATTTTTAACAAAATGTTTTAACGGGTATATTTTTGGAAAAATTCAAAATTGAGATTGAATGTATTAAACTGTCTTGCAAAGCAGGTAAAAAATAAAAAAAAAAATTGAATTATATTACAAGCATTTCTTAAAAAATTCACGACTCATTTCACTGATTGTCAAATATTGGCGATATTCCGGTAGTAGTTTCATTGTGGTAACTAGAAAACAGAATGCCCAAATTCAATAACGGGAAATCAGTAATAATAATAATAATAAAGGCAACTGCTATATGTACGAATTTGATACATGTCAGTTTAGTTCATTGCTGTTCAAATTTATTGTGCGACTTCAATATAGGGCGCTTTCTAACAAAACAGGTAACTGCTGTTTATGTAGTATATTTATGTTATGCATTCAAACTTTACATGATGAGTCGTCTATATCTAGGTGTTTGTGACAAATTTCCATAGAGAGTTTTGACAATTTCATTTAAGGATTTTTTGAAAGCTGTTGTCAAGAGTTGCCTTTATAAATTAAATTTGTACCAGTTCTTTTTTCCAGCTGTAATTAGATTTTAATAGACTTTCGGATTTCCCTGATTTTATAGTTTTGTAAATTTGCTATTAAATGTTTTTCGTGTCATTTACGCACAATTACTGAAATTGTCGATCATATATATATATATATAATATGCATTCTTTCAGGAACATTCACCATGAATTATTTAATCTTTGATGGCATTATTGTGTGGTTAATTGTATAGCATTTGGATTAATCTGTGAAGCGGCAGTGTCATTCCATCAGCAGTGGAATCCATTGGTTGATATTCCTTACGAAGTAATTAACATTCTTCTGGTAAAACCCATTTTGGTTAAGCTTCATTAACATTGTGGTCACAATTATCTGTAACCAGATAAAGTGATTATCTGGTTCAGTAAGATAATGTGATTTGAGTATAAGCAATTCTCATGCAGTGCAGATGAGATCAAGTTCTATTGCATATAAAATAATTAACTATGTATGAAATCGTGAACGTGTCAGCGTAATATTTGTACCGTGCTACTGTAAGCGATGCACAATTCAGCATCGTAAAAGGCACGCTACTTGATGGAAAAAGACCGTGATCTTACTTTCTCGTTTATGAAGTATATAAAGAGAAAGTGTTGTATTCGTCGAAAAAATTAACCTAGAGATTTTGATGAATCTTCACATTTTATAACTCTCCGAGCCCGGCAAATCCGTTTTTGGAATTATGTCTGTCTGTAAAAACGATAAACTAAAATAAATAGATAAATAAAATAAATAAATAAAAAAAAACGAGATAGACTGGTGAAATTTGTTATACTACTATTAAACCAACATTATAGATTTTTCTCAAGTTTTGTAAGAAATCTGTCTGTCTGCCTGTCCCTAGGTTCGTATGTATGTAAAAGAGATTACAACGGAACGCATAATTAACCTTTTTTTTATTTCCAAAATCGTAGTTCTGCTTCAAATGTCGAACCATATCCTTTAAGGGTGGACTATCTGTCGATCTGTCTATTCGTGCATATGCGAATACGAAGAATTTAAAACACAAGAAACTAGATGGACGATTTTAGTATATGGCCTTTATATTAGTGTAATGGTCTTATTATAAATCTGTGTCTAATTTTGATTAAATCCGTCAACGGGTGGTCGGTCTGCCCATGCGTTTTTGAACACGATAACGCTAAAAAGATACAATCAAGATGAATGAAATTCGTTAGATGGTCTCGACACCAAAATTGAAGATCAGCGTCAAATTTGGACCTAATTATTCAAAGGCAAGAGGTGCAAAATGTAGACTCTATTTTCTTCAATATATTACGAAGATAAACTCAGAAGGTGCTGAGAAAGTCGAGAAGAGAATTCTCCTACTCGTTATTTCCTTAAGATGTAGGTACTTATTTATTTTTCCACCGACGATGCGACATTTTACATTACCCTGAATTTCAGAGAATATTAATTTCCGTTTGTTAACAATCTTAACTATTTAATAAACGCTTAACTTTAAGTCTTCTAAATCGTCGAATTTATATTGGAATTCTTAACATTTTGTGTGCAGAAATCTTAATTCATGAATAATCAGCATTGATACAAGAATTTGAAATTAATTAATGTGCGGTAGTCGTGAATCTTAAATAGAAAATGATTAAACTTTCTTGAAGGCATTTATTAAATTCCAACATGTATTGCGTTTCGCTCAGAAAAGTTTGATTCAAAAGTGATTACAGTAGTTTGGAAAGTAAATTGAAAATATTTGTCATGTCTGGTACGAAATCTTTCTTTGAAAAGACTGGAATCTTCAATTTCTGAGAAGTTCGTCGAGCGAGTTTTAAAAGGAACTAGTCGAAACCGATTGTCGTCAGGTTCAGAAAAGGTTGAAATCACAATAACAAGATGCGTTTGCTTTTGAAAATTTGTAAAGAACTTAAACTCGGTGAAAAATTGATTTTTGTGAAAGTAACATCGGTAAATTTGAAAAGAATTTTCGCGTCTCTGTACTTAAGTTGTTGTAAACTTTCTAAGAGATAGAAAATCGTTTCAAATTGAATATAGCAGTTGACATGAATTTTGTCTTGTTAAAACTTATTTAAGCTTGTTGACATAAATTTGATTGTAAGATAATAGGGAAAAATATAAATTAGTGTGTCATAATTTTAATTTCGAGATAGCAAATCACTTGAACTTTTTCTTTCTGCAATTATCTACTTAAGTTTACTACTATTATTTTTTGATAATTAAAAAAATAGACTAAAATATTGATTTTTTTACATAGTATTGTTCTTATGAGTTTAAATAAACTTAAAAGCATCTCACTTGGTTGAAAGTCATGTATTAAACTGTGAAAGACGGCTTTTATAATATTTTATTTAAGTTCTTATAAGTTTTAGAGAGTGCTTAGAAGGTGCTTATTTTTAGTTTGAAAAGTAGAGTGGGAACCCTGAACGGGTATATACGCCCCAGACACTAGACTTAGTTCCACTTTTACATGGGTTTTTATGTTTTCAGTGTTCTTAAGGAATTAGGGAATAAAATTATGATTAAAGCAACTTGGAAACCGCCTCACATTGAAAATGGCGGACTTATACGTTTGAGCACGCACATTACTCAAGTTTCATTTGGTCTATTTTTAAAATTTTATACTGAGTACAACTATATTTATGCCTATTTAGTGTAAAATAATTCTCATTGTTCTTATTAAGTAATAATTTATCCTTTTTAATATCAGATTTAATGAAATTTTGTATAAACGCTTTTTGTGGAATACATTGTCCCAATCGTATTTAAGAGTGGGGCAATATATACAATACATACTACATATACAGTACATAATAGTGATCAAATTACTACAAGATTGTTACGAAGCTGTAAATTTGTTTCCCTGACCTGCTAATCTTATGGCATGCAAGAGAGTTGTACAGTTGTTTTACTGGAATAATCCAAGTCGACTGACTATACGATTGGGACAGATTGTCCCAGAAGATTTCCAGGAATCGGACAAAGTGAAAAACTGTAAACTCATAGTATACTTCTTTTAGTATGTCGACATTGAATTAAACTAATTTTCATAGTTAAATTTTAATCATGCGAGAGTCGGGTCGAAAGAGTTGAGTAGTTTTCATTCCCGATCGTCTCTTAAAATATAATCGAAATGGTTTTAGAATTTCAACAAAACCACCCTTTTTAAAATAAATCAGTTTTAAAAAGTCAAAAGTTTTCAAACAAATGATCATTTTAACAAAGGGACTTAAAACACTTCATCATGATTCAGTTTTCCTACTATGTTTATCTAACCTTTCCATGTCTGTTCCTTACCGATTCTTTTTACTGTCAGTTTTTATCTATTTGCTGCAAATACTTTGTATCGGGAACCCTTAGTTTCTGTCCATGTTCTGCAGATGTTGAAGTGGATGTACGTGACCTTTCAGCTTGACGTCAGCATTTTCGTAACTCCCTCCGTTTGCAAGAATATGATATTTCGTGTGATATTTCGTATCGCATTCAAGATTTTCTCCTGGTTGTCAACATAGCTGCAGGATATTTCCGCTCCCATGTTAGTTTTCCTTCTCTTGTATTTGGGTTACCTTTTATTTGGGAAACGTACGAAAACATGAAAGAATTTTAATCTTTTTCGCTTGGGAGTTGTTTGGACACCCTTAATATTTTTGAATTCTTTCTGTGTTACTTGTCCTTATGTGTTTGCTGATTGATTAAGTTATTAGCATTTTGATTTCTCTCGTATTTTCTATCCGAAATTGTCTTTTGTATCAAAAATAATAAATTATATTTCAATATTAGCTCTGTATTGCGAATGCATTTATGTTTTGTAGCGTGCTGAAATTAAAGAAAGGTTCGATATAGTTGTTTCATAACTTCGATTGATTGTTTTAGATTTTGCTATTTTATTAAAATAAAGTTTTATTTTGATAATATTTCTCTCGTGTCATCCATTCATTCTTCTTGTGACAGTTGTTGCTTTTTTGTCTTCAATTCAGTGACTCTTCCTTCTTGGATATAGTCAGTTATTATTTTATTTCTCTAGTAAATTGAAAATAGTCTCTTATTTGCTTATTAAAGTGAGCATTGAGGTATTTATTGAGCTTCATGACCAGGTATTTAAAATTTACAAATTTTGTTGTAACCTTATAAAGAACTGCAAAGCTGTGTGTCAAAGTATCTCTGTAATGTCTACGGACGGAAACTTCGCCTTCATTCATCAAAAGAGGAGAGCGTTGTTAACAACGTTCATATCAAGCCAAAATTGCTGGTATAGAGAGGCAAGCGTTGTTAAGCGCGTTCATATAAGCCACAGTGCAGTAATTAGAGCCAAGTGTTACTAAGCGACGTTTTATCAAGTTGGTATATAAATGATCGATTCTTCATATTAAAAATGCTTATCAGTTTGATTGTTACTGTGTTTCTAAAACTAGGAAGACAAAGCCGTGGATAGATAATGATTCAAGTCGAATCTTCGTAGAGCCGAAAGTTGCAATGGAATGACTGTCTCTAATTGGTCAGGCCATACCGAAATTTCAACTCTGGGATATATGGAACAAGATTTGCTTGCCGTTGCTCCGTTTCAAGTTGCATGGGGCCATGACAGCTGCAGGCTGTGTTGTCGGAATTGAAAGGTTATACCGGAAACATTCCCAATCCATCTTAGTCTACTAGGGTTGTTGTTAGATTCTAAATTAACCTTTGATGCTCATATCAAAGCAGCTGTCAACAAAGCCCTAGCTACCAACATTAATCTGAATCAACTCATTGCTCGAAAAAGCAAACTAGAGATCAGGCTCTTGCTCTGTAAACACATCATTAGTTCTGCCTTACTCTGTGGCTTCCCCGTTCGTGGATCTGTTGTCTTAATGAGGCTAAGGAAATTACAAGTGTTTCAGAATCAGCAATTGCCGTATGTTATTAATGCCCCATCGTATCTCATACTTAAGGTCTCCACAAGGATTTAAAAATTAAACCAATTTGGAATTTTTGACCATATGAAAGACAATTTGCCCAAATTCTTTCAATAGGTACCTCAGATTCGAAACAAACTCTTCCAGGATTTATCAGCCTATGATAAAGCCTGGATAAGTCCAAAGAAAAAGTCTCGTGCCATTTTGGACTGCATATTCGAATATTTCCTATCATTTAGAAGAAGATGCGCTGACTCTTTGTTGCTGTTACAAAGTTGAGTAATTTAACCCCCCCCCCCCCCAAAAAAAAAAAAAAAATGTTCCTTTTTTGAAAACGCATTTCGTCATCGCGATCATGAATCATTTTCTTGGCGCCATATCCGGACTAGTACCTACTTAAAAGAAATTTCTTTTCGGCATCGTGGCACGGATTCCTTTTTCAAATCCTTTATTAATTCAGTTTAGCCTTTTAAGATTTATTTAACTAGCATCTTTACTGTTAACTGTATTTACTGAGCTCCTTCTTAACTGCATCAAAACTCTACTTACTAGGAAATGATCCACTTCACAATGGTTAAATTCTTTGGTTTTCTTTAATCATGTAAAATTATAAGGTAAATTTACATCCAATGTAAGAAGGAGGTATAAGGTTCTTAGAATCTACTCCGTTACCCAAACGGAATAATATTTTAATCCACAACCTAACTAATAATATAGTACAGTTAAAATGACCGAAAACTATATTTGGCATGGTTCATCCAAAGGAAAAATAAAACCGTTTGCAATTACTTACATGATATAATTTTCAACAACTTCAATAAAATAAACGTATAGATATACAAATGATGGTATAGTTTAGACTGATTTTAAATACTATCTGTTAAAAAACTTTGGGTATATATATATATATTAAATTGAAATTTGTATGGCTTAATTTGCTGTAAAATGAATACGACACATAGCAATACGATATAATTATTATTTTGATTTTCACAATTTTCCTTCTTGGAACTCCCTTTCCTTACTCTAGTAAGGGGCCGCGGTGGCCTAGTGGTAAGGTCTTGACTTCGGGACCGGAGGGTCGCAGGTTCGAATCTCGATTCCACCGAAGATCCGCCGTGTATGGGGCCTGTTGCACGCTAAATCATACGTAGTGGCCAAACGTCCTCCCGTTGGTGTGGCGCGGAAGTTTGGAGAGGAGGTGCCAGCTCAGGCGCCGTCCTCGTCATCTGACCGCGGCTCAAAATCGCGAGGTCCGTCCCTAAATAGCCCTCGTGTTGCTTCAAAACGGGACGTTAATCTAACCTAACCAAACCAAAAATCCTTACTCTAGTAGCGCACATATTTTGAATTTAATTAATTTAGTTGGAATTAGGGGAAAAATCAAAAGGAAAATTTCTCTAGCGTAAAAATGAAACTAAAAGTTGCCTATAACCACATGGTTTTTATCGATTTTTGTCCTTTGTTTATTTATGTATTAGCAAAAGTAAAAATAATAGGGGAAACATTACGAGAATTCAATGTATGTGACTTGGATTCTTAATCTAAATTTTGTTCGTTAACCATTTCATCTAATCCAAACAATCCAGTAACGAAATTAAGACTTGGCATTCACAGAAACCACGTCTTGGCGCCATACATCTTTTAGTTAATGCTATTTCAGATTCGTAATGCTTCCCTTAACAATTTCTCGCTCGACATTTCTCTTAACAAAGCTTAGAACGTTGAGAAAGCTTAATAGACCCCCCATTAGCAAACTCCAGCGAACCGCAGTTTCTCTTTGGCTAACTGCTTTCTGTCTCGCTGTATCAATTTCAATTGTGGCTTTGTCTGGATATCCTATACCATATTTAAGAATGACCTATTAACTCGTTATGTGACAATGGAACGTAGCTCATCTTAATGCACACGGGAGCTTAGGGATTTTTAACGTGAAGGAACTTGGTTTAATGTAGCAGACAAATGTGTAAACAGTTTATAAATAGCATTTTGCTAAGCCTTTTCTGCTTTAATGGTGGTGGCTGTCTATTTTGTTTTACAGCATTGACTGGGTTCGATAGTTTATATTTTATATCGCATGAATTATTTGTGTTGCCCGAAACTTCATTAACAGTTTTTGCAAGAAATATGGACAAAATGTATTTTAGTTTCTAAAATTATTGGTGTAAAATATAAGTAAAGTTTTGCATTAATATAAAATGCTCCCTGTTCGGATAAACTTATGAATATCGCCATATTTTTACTTTCTATTATAAAAAGTATACAAAGATAAAGTATCGTAATTGTAAAAAGTTCGATGTTAAGAGTTTGATGAATATTCCGTTTAATTCCCCCTGAATTTGAAAAATATATATATAGACCCATTTCAAAAATTAATAATAAAAAAAATGTTGCAACTATGGTATTTTTTTAAAAATAAAGGCACATTTTAAAAAGTTTCTTTTTTCCAGATAGGTAACGTGCCATTACGGTGGCCTTAGATCGTCGTAAATTATTAGACGTATCCCATTTTTAAGAGCCATTATCTGCGAAACTAATAATACTAGAAGAAAAATAAAAGCATGTGTTTGTAGGGAATTTTACACTCTTTAATTTGTTAAATCAATTGCAATTCGAAAACTGAATAGTTTTAGAGATATTCAAGATAAACTAAAAAAGGAAACCAAAAAACGTGAAATGGCTTCTGCTGATCGGTAGCCATTGCATATGGAAATCTCTCGCTGTATCAAATTTAGAGCCTCTTAACGCCGCGTTACGTATTTAAAAAGAAAACTTTTTTATTTTCTCTCTCATTTAAAAAAATATCTGTAGTTGTAACATTATTAGTTTTTTAAAATTAATTTTGAAAATGGGTCCAATAATTTATGACCATCTTGTACCATCCGTTTCAGAAACGCGTGTCTATCACTTTTGAATGATTTAACTCTGCAGAGATGTGATACTCGGTGAGCAATAAGAGCGTTTTCCGGATATCTTTGTTATGCGCGTTATTTCTTTTACCTATTGTTTTCCGATTTTGCTATTCAATTTCTTTTTCAATCGTATTTTTTTGTTTTAATTTGAAACTATATTTGCTTCTGTATCTTGCTCCGTAGAAAATAAACATCTCGTTCTCCATTTTTCACTCACCCCTACTGTGGTGGAATAAAAGCCGTCTGGCATATGCGCAAAAAAGCGGATAGTTTTCGTATACGAAAACTGATAATAGAAGTAATTTTTCATCTAAACCAGGTTTTCCAATGTAGGGTCCTCGCCCCACTGGTGGTAATTTGATTGTTAAAGGGGGCAAATGGAAAATAGGCTCGTCTAGTTTATCTCTTTAACCCCTTGCCTTGCGTTTTTATTTAACCTCCTAATTAGATGCCACCGTCCATTTGACATATTTTTTATTATTTCAATCTATTTAAGATGGTAAAGGATACTTGAGACATTTAAGCGTGACCAGGTGATTTTTGTATTTAAAATTAATTGCTACGTTGACTTAATCACGGATTTAAATAGCGTACGAACACAAAAGAGCCGAACGTATGACATGCGACGCTGACCAAGAGGGGGTTAAAAGCAACCTTCCACTGTGATTTTAATTAGTATATATTAATTGTCAGATCGGAACGGCACATTTTTCTTTAGGATCTACTCGCTGATTAATTTCCAAATATATATATATATATATATATAAAAGTTTTTAATCCCAGCAACCTTTAAACAAATGGTGAATTTTAGAAACTATTTTATTACTAAAATTCTTTCATACTTGAAATTGAAAATTATTTCATACTTGAATTATATGTTTTGAAAATTTACTTTCTGTGTTTCTCAACAATTTGCTAGTCATTTATTCCTGAAACCTATCATTTAAGTGTCTTCAGTGAACAATTTAATTTTTTGAATATTAAAAATTATGTATGTGTTACATGCTTAGGTGGGGCATGGCACAAAAAAGGTTGGGGAACACTGAGTGAAACAAAGTAGCGTTGGTGGAATGAAAATTCGCCCAAATAATTAAAAGCCAAATCTCAGCTTAAATCAAACTTAAATAAAATTGGGGAAGCGGATTTTCGAAAGTAAAATGTATCATCTCATATTGACGATAATTAGTGTTGCTATTAACTATACCAAGAAAGGCTAAATAGGCGTATCTAAAAGTTATTACAAAGTAATTATATTGCTTTTGTTTGATAAGAACTGTTAAAGAAATAATTATATTACTTTTACAAAGGCAATATTTGGTGTCTTCCTGATTACATTTCGAGTTTCATTCTTTAAAAGTGAATTTAAATTTTGGAAACAAAGGAACGAATAAAATTGTTAGGTATAAAAGCAATATTTAAGTTATTTTTAAATTTTTTCCCCTCCAAATATCTTGGTATAATCCTGATTGTTTGCTTCTGAAACAACAAACTGCCATTTTGAAAATTTCTGTTTTCGTATTGAAAGATTCAAGGATTGTTATTAATATAAATACCTACATTTTGAAGGGATTTTCTCTGAATTTTATGCATTCTTATTGAAAAGAAAAAAAAATATTTATGCATTTAAGTTGTTGCTTTTGAATTCAATTTGACAAAATTGAATTGGGTACTTTAACGAGAACGGAATATATTTGAAAAATCAGTTAAAAAAATTAAAAGGCAGCATGTTAACCACTATGGTTTAATATTTGCATTTAAAAAAATGATGCATTTTGTCCATTATGCGTTTTGAATTATAAGCTTGATAATCCCTTTTCAGAAAGCCGCAATGCGTTTTTAACTTAACATTTTCATAAATATATTCCATTTATTGTCGTTAAATTTTCTTTCATGAGTTTTTGGTATTAAATTGGAAACGCCTAATAATTTTTTTCTTTTTTCTGAAAACGTTCAAAATAATGTATTAGTTAATGTTATTTATTTAAATGATAATGTCATGCATCAAATAACTTTTTAGTTGCACATGTTAGACATTCATTAGATTTAGATATAAACAGTTTGCACAAAGGATATACATTCTTTAATATGCTGTAGACTTTAGTAGCCTGGTGCTGAGATTTCAATTTTATGCCTGAAGGGTTCCTGATTAGAGATGTGATTCCACTGAAAGATCCATCGTGTATGTCAGTCTGGTGCGCGTTAAATCTATCGGCAAGCGTCAATCGTCTTCTGCTGGTTTCGTGTGGAAGTTTTGAGGGTAAGGGTAGCAGCTCTTGTGTCTTCCTCATCATCTGACCATGGTTCGAAATTACCAAGTCCGTTCTAAAATAGTCCTAAGTTTGCTTCTAACGGGATGCTAATGCAACTAAACCTAAGATACCCAATAAATGTTCACAGATTTTTACGGTTTTGTTGCAATTTAATACGTTGGTCTTCAAATTTTATTCAGTGTGTACACAAATAGAGACCTTATACAATGACAGTGGTAAGATATATTTTTTGTAGCTTACTGAAAACTCATTGTTAGAGATATAACTAATAAAAATACTGAATAGATACCATGAATATACACCATGTGTGTTTAGTGTCATAAACTATATATATAGTTAAATATTTAAAATCAAAACATGTGTTATATTTTCAATATATACATATATTAATCTAAAAATTAAAATAAAGTTACCTTATCAATAATCATACAAATGAAATGCAAAAGATAGTTTGATTGGCGACTATCACACTATGAAAAAGGACAACCTAGAAACGGAATTCCAACAATCAGATGCTTATCAGCCTTGGGAACTGATATGTCGCATTAATCTAGATTTGTGGCACCTACCCTCTACGAAAGCCAATTGTTGGAAAAACAAAAAAGTAGGAGAATAAATCTTCAAAATCTTTCAAGATTAGAAACGAGAAAGTATATAACTTAAAGCATACCATTTCAAAAGTCGTAATTATTGTTATGACTTGAGCGTTATCCTAAAGACAGTTCCGCATTTAAAGTGAAAAAATTATTTATAAATTGGGCTATTAATACTATAATAAACATCATTATTATAGTATTAATAGAAAATTATTATTATAGAATTTTATATATATATATATATATTCTCTTAGACAAAAAAGGGCAAATTTCTTAATCGCCGTTTGGCAACAGCTCGCAAGTTTGGTTTGTTTACAACGGCGGAAAGACAGAGCCAACGGATTTTGTTTCTTGAGGGACAGCGATTTTGTTTTTTGAGTTAAATAGTTTGAACAAAATAAATTTAAGTCTTTTGATTAGATTTCAGTTTCGATTAGGCAAATCAATAAATGCCGCCTTAATATGTCCTTTTTAGTTAAAAGGTTGAGGAATGGGCTATTTCGTCTTTCGATTACTCACATTTTCTGAGTTTTAAAAAACATAAGTGACTACCCAGAGAAAAATGTTGTACCTTTCTTGACTAAATTGTAACTGGAGTGAGTCAGTACACATGAGGGGAAACTTTTTGAGCAACATAACATGAGTAAACTTGGGATCTTATCAATTTTAAAAAGTTAAAAATACATAATTATTATGGTTTCAATTTTGACTAGTTAATATGAACATGTTTCAAGCCACTTTTCTCTTTAAATGGTCCTTTCTAGGTAAAAGATTGTGAAATGGATTATATCATCTCTTGACAACTTAAGTTTTCTGAGGTTTAACGCATAAATAACTGCCCAGAGAGAAAAGTTATATCTTTCTTGGCTAATTAATATTTGGAGTGAGTGTTAATACATGTGGGGAAGCTTTTCTCAGCAACATTTCATTGCAAATAGAACATGTTTAAAATTTTCGTGGAATGAAGTTAGGTCAAATAAAACTGTTTTAAATATTGTCAATTGTGTATGGAAAGAAGTTTTATGCGACTGATTCTGTGCTACCAGAAGATTTTAATTTTAGAAATTGATGAAAAATTAATTTTAGGAGTGCATGCAATTTTAGATAATTTAAATTTACTTTCAGTTATTAATGTATTTATAATTTCATATTACTAACAGAAATACATAACTGTATGGCGAGCGAGCGAAGCGAGCTGGGATCAAGTAGTGATCCCGAAAGAATCACAACGTGATTCTTGGGGTTGGGGAGCGGAGCTAGCAGGGAGTGTAATCCCCTAGTTGTTATTAATTCAACTGGAGGGAAACGCTCGGTTAATATTTATATGGGGTACAAATTGTTAAGTTCAACTGCCTGTTTCCGTTAGATCCATTTGTCTTGCCAAATGGCAAAGGAACATTTTTTACGACTTTTCTCGAGGCGAGATTCAAGAAGATCGATCTTGATATCAACAGTAGTACCATTATTAGCCAATCTGGCTAACTGGTTAGAAGCTTCATTCCAAAGGACATCGGAGTGTCCTTTAACTCAGAAGATGTGAATTTATTATGTTTAAGAATTCCCGGGCAGTGATTGAGATCGACTGAAGAATCCGAGAGCTTGCAAGGAAGATTAATTATCTGTTGTAATCGAACATTTTGCCAGAATTTAGAGATGGCCTATGTCAAGCCCACTATTTTTGCCGGGAAACCACAATTATTATCTCCCAGTTTAGCCCACAATTAGTAATCAATTTATCCATGGCAGGAAACACAGAAGGCAGAGCTGTTCCTATGCCAGTATTAGAGCCAGCTGTAAAAAACTGGAATTCAGTTACGTCTGTGCGCCAGTTTCTTCCAGAGAGAGATGGGAATTGTCATATGAGCAGAATGGAGGAGAAAGCGTGGTGGAGTTTTGTATAGAGTTCTCTAAAATATTTCAAAGCACCCAAATTTCGCACAGTTTCATAATTACTCTACTTTAGTATGCTAACCACTTGACAAACAGTATATTTCTTAAATTGGGATTTGTGTGTGTGTGTTGAATTTAGTATTGAGTTATCGCTGAAATGATGTACAAACATTTGTATTTTGTCAAATATAAATCATTCTATAATTTGTAGAATGAAAAAATATCTAAAGTTCTAGCATTCTCCACTTTAACCAAAAATATATTAAATTTAAAAATAATGTTCAAGCTTTCTCTTGGTAAGATACTTGAAGAAGGTTTCCTGCTATTATTTCTTACTCTTACTCCGCTCATTTTAGAATAAACTAAATACAATTTACGACGAGAGGCAATCGAGTTAGAACTTTAAAGACCTATTTCGTGGGTAGAAAGGAATTTAGCACTTGTTTCTTATCGTATAATTTGCAAAATAGGCAAATTCCTATCATACTTGTTTCTTCTGTAATATTTGTCCAGATTTAAGACTTAATCTAACTTAAACTTTAGCTTTTTTAATTTTATTTGGGGGCGGACATAATTAAGTAAAATAAAATTTAACAAAATGCAATCAAATGACATTAGCAAGCATTTGGCTTTTATACCATTGCACAATCTTTGTTATTTTCAAGAAAGCGAAATAAATTGTATTATGATTCAGCTTATGAGACAATGATAAGCAACTGAAATTAGCTTGGTGAAGTGCAAGGCTTAAGTACTAGCTGGTTTTCCAGCCGTTGCTTCTACGGTCATTAGATGATCATCTCACGATCCAGGAAATAGATCATGATCTTAAGCATCTTATGATCCGGGAGTCTGAGTTGTTTGATGCTGTCAACCGTCATAGGTTAATGACCGAAATAATTGTAAGGGGGAAGAGAAGTTGTGGTAGCTTTTTATTTGTGAAAGCTGTGATTTTCTTAAAAATGCGACTATAATTTTTTTCTTTTAATAAAAAGGATAATTACAGTTAAATGTAGTCCTCTGTAAACATTAAATACAATTTTTGGTTTGTTGAAATAAAGGCTTTTTAACTATCCATTTCTCGAGGAAATCGATAAAAAAAAAAAAAAAAATGGAATTCGAAATCGGAATTCATCGCGTCCTCTTCCTCTTTTGCATTCTTTGCGGTGGCATTTTATTTCCATAATTAATCCTTTCACCATATTCTTTGCCAGCTGCTGAAAAAAGATCTCATTACTCTTTTGCAAAAAGTATAATATTGCTTCTCATTATCAAAAAGGACTGGTTTTGTTCCTTAAGAAGTGACAGTCTTTTGCTTAATAACTGCTTTTGCTGGGTTTTTTTTATTTTAAATATTTTTTTTTTCAAACCGAAAGCTTTTCTTTTAGCGTTTACGCTGAAGAAACGTGCTAATTAAAATTAATGAGCATTTTTTTTTTCAGTCGCTATGTCTGGATTGCATATCTGTTATTTAAGGATTAATGCTTCGCCGAATTCCTACAAAAACGTTTTTCATGAGTTTGCACATAAAGATTTGGTCCATTTGGGTCTTCGAGGAAGGATACATGCTCCTTAATGGCACCCTTTCACGAATGCTTCGCTTCTCATTATGTTTGGTTGACCGAATTTCAATTTTCGCGTGCGCTTCGGAAAAAATTTAGAAAGTAACACTGCTTTTTACATAATTTACTTTAGAATTTTTCATGCACTGATAGTTCTAATACTTATTGAGTAATTAATGTCTATTTCAGTTAATGAAGAATTTAATTGATTTTTTGGAAATTTGTCACAGCTTTGAGCACAGTAATGATGAAAAATTAATATGCGATGTATTTCATAAAAATTTTGGCTTAAAGACATGTGGTGCATATTAGTTAGAAGAGAAAGAAATAAATTCATTATCATATTTATAATTTTATTATATTTGGGAAGTATCATATCCATGATAAACTGAGCGCCAAGCTGTCGGCAGTAATGTGATCGGTTATGTGCAGTGAATTCACGTTCTAGTCTGGAGTACAATAATGCAATACGCATGCAAAACATAAATTTGAGTGAGTATTATTAAAAAAAAATGACGGAGGCTGTCTTTTTCAAACAGCCGCTGCTGTTAAAGGCTTAGGACTACTTTACTCGCGCGACTCTTTTGTTTCTCGAAGTTTCTCGGTTTCTCTTTCTTACTCGCAATACTCTTATTTCTCTAAGTTACTCGTGATTCTCTTTTGTTTCTCGAAGTTACTCTCCGTTCTCTTTTGTTTCTCGAAGTTGCTCTCAATTCTCTTTTGTTTTCAACTCAAATTTCTCCTCAATAACGAAATCTCGCTCGCGAAAACGTGGCAAGTGAGAGCGTCAGCCAATTGTGCGCGCGCACTTCATGCGTGTGATGTCACCAATGCATGCGTATTTTTGCCCAATTTTGTGGCGGAGTAGTCGCTGAACCACTATTCTGATTTTCGATTTTTTTTTATAACTTCTGTTGTTATCCCTTATGTCTAAAATAAGACATTAAAATGTTATGTTAAAAAACATGTGTAGTTACCGAGATATAGAGAATCTCTCATACAACGTTTTTTTGTGGCGTTCTGGCGTGTGGATCAAATTCCCTCCTGAGACCCCAATGGGAGGAACGTAGTCCTACGTTAATAGTGTTGCAAAAAACTGATTTTCATGCAGAACTGCAAAAGGTTGTACTATTTAGGTTGTTTCACAAACTTTAAGTTTACTTTAATGCGTATTGTTTAGAAGGACACCCATTTTATGAATTATAAACACTTTTCTTGCTGGACAAGCATTTAGAGTTCAGAAATATCGCAGTTCTCCTTTTGCCTTTATATTTGTAAATAATCAGTGTTTATTTAATAATGCCAGACTATTATTATTCCTGATTATCGACATCTTTGGCTGTCGGTCAAATTGTAGTTCAATCTGGTCAAAATCTGTATACGAAACTTTAATAACAGTCATTGACAGCTCAAGTTGACAGTACTGGGAAAGATGTGTGGTGTTTCTTTACTCTGGATTAGATAGTCCTGAATTTGAGCCTATTGTATTGAGAAGTAGTTGATGTGTTTGAACAAAATTTAGTGTCTCGTTCCGGTATGTCGTATTCTTTCTTATAATTCTAAATTTGAGATGAAAATTTCTTTTTCTATTCAGTCAACTTTTAATACAGCCCAGACGCGTAGAAAAATGCATAATATCATGCAGTTGTGATGCGACCTCGTACCGTCAACGTCAGTTTTCTTCGACTACAGCCTGAATAATGATTACACCAAACTCTATTTCGTAATATTCAGTCGAAACAAGTAGTGGCACGTTTTTGTAATTATAGCATGCATATATGTAATGATGCGGTATTGACATTTTTTAAAAAATTCAGTCATTCCGGTAAAATTTAAAAGTCTTGATTATAGACTTGGAATGGTATTTAAAGATAGAAAGGTATTGTATTTAATCCTTTCGTTAAGAATTTAGCAGATTGCAGTCCGTGACCATTTTTCGGATGTAAAAGGAAAAGCGTTTGCACTCCAGTAAAGCTAAACCTAGAAAAAGAGCGTCAAAGTAGTGATGCGAATTTTTATAACTTCAAAACGGGAATATCCTTAATTATCCTTATCCAAGAGATCGTTCTTTCGAGATTTTAAAGAGAGCCTTAGAGCTCATTGAAAGCAGGCGGATGAATTAAGCCAATGAAAATTATAGTTCTTTAACTTCGAGAGTCTCGGCAAAAAAGAAGAACTCGTTTGTTACATATCGCCTGTTGTGAATAATATTGACGACACTCCAAAAGAAAAAATATATTTATGTATTTTCGAGTTAAAACTACCAAATGGCACCGAAATAAATCCTCTTGCTCATGCGAAAAGGTATCTCAACTGCTTGCCTCCAGAAGGCGTCATGCGCCATACTGAAAAAAAAAAAAAATGACTCTCAAACCCCATTTTTACCAGATAATGAATTTCGGACTTTCGCCGCTATGAATCTCAACAGGGATATATATGGTTGATAATATATTTTGCCTGTTAATATGTTATAATGTTCCATTAAATATATTTTATATTATAAACATTAATTAGTTCTTCAAGTATAACAAGCCTTAATTTATGAAAAATAAAGTTCAGTCAATCAAAGAAGATAGCAGAAAAAAAGTAACTAAACATTCCCTCCTAAAGCTTCTCTGCCCATTACTGCTGCTTAAAGGCGATCGTTAAATCTTTTATGAAGAGACCAAACCTTTGACTTAACAGCATTTCCTACGAGGCTCTTACACTCTCCATTAAAGCTTTGCAGGCGAGAAATTTGTTTTAACCCTCTAACTCAATTAGGGGCTCTTTACTTAACGCCATTGATTAAGTATTTAGATGTGCTGTGTGTATAGGAGGGGCGAGCCCAAAAGACCTGCGGACGAAAACTTCCGTTTTACTGCCCCCAAGGGTTTGGTGTAGTCTTAGCCTAACGTAGGAAAAATAAAAGAGAAATCAAGTTAACTGCTTTTTTCATCAGTTCTTTGATCGGGTGAATGACGTACTGTCCCTTGCGTGTCTTGTTAAGTAATTTTATTAAATTAATGTTTTTTATACTCTGTATTGATCAATTAGTTTATTGCTAATGCATCTGCACATCCTATGTTAAAATTTAAAATTTCTTCCTTTGTGTGTAGAAGTCATTAAATGCTATCGTCAATCTTCATACTAAAAGGATAGGCATAAGGGAAAAGGACGAGGTTGAAATGTTTTCACTTTTAATCGCATTTTCCTGATTTCCAAGATGTAATCCTTTAATTGATTCTGAAAGGTCCGTGGAGGATTGAAGTGGAGAGTCTTGGAGAAAAAGATATAAGAGCTTCGAAGTTCTTCCGAGAATAAACTGTTGCATCGAATTTTTCAGGTTGCTTTCTTGTTAAAACTTCTAGTAATTTGCTGGTTGTGCTTCAAGCTCGAATTACTTTAAACTATTATTTTCAGGATCTAATTGTGATTGTATTATTTTGTTGATGCAGTCGAGCATTATTAAACTATTTTGTGAAATCACTTTGCATTTACTATCCGTATTTTAAAATCTCTATCATTCAAAAGAATGTTAAGTAATTGTGTTGAGGAATACCTGTCAAAGCGTCAAGATTTTTAAATCCATAGAGATTGTGATTAATTGATATCGCCTGCATTACAAGTAAATTCTGTTAATTTAAATTGTCGATATTTAAATATTAATGGAGTACTTTTTTTACATTTTGTATGGATATTCCATACATTTTAATTAGTTTTCAATGCTTATTTTAACTTGTCTCAAATATATATGTATTTAAGAGGTTCCCCACAAAATTGAAATATGTTCTGTTATCAATTGCTTGTTCGGAGTTGATATTCGGATAATTGTCCTCCTTTGGCGTCAAATTTCATACCACCTTACTAATGTAATGTTTATATATGCTGAAATTTAATCTTGTGATTATCATAAATGATTATTACAAGACAACATAACAGAAGGTATCAATAAGATGACAATCATAAGAACTCAGTGGTCATAAAGAAGATGATTGTAGCAAATCTTTTCACAACCAGAATTTCCCTTTTTGTAGTAAAAAATGCATTTAATGTGTCAAAAATATTTTTTTTATTGTTATAAACAATTTTAAGATTTTTTTTCCATTGATTGGAACAAAAATTTATCGGAATTCATTTTCATAGGACACCATTATCATGCATGACTATAAAGAATAGATAATGACTAATTTCTAATCAAAATCATCCGAAACTTTTGAGGTTCGTGAAAAAAATATGCATTAATAGTTGTTTAAAAAAATTTCTTTAATTGATCATTAAGATTTAAAAAAACCCTCTGCTTCATACTATTATCAAAAACCATGAAAATTTTCTTACTTTGATACTCTTCGTAAGCAGAAGTTTTCTGAAGTTTATAATTAAAAAAAAAAGTTATGCATAGAAAAAAGAAAGACTAAAGTTCCTAGCACCAAATTGAACTAATTATTTGAGCTGTATTTTTCTCCTCTTTTAAAAGTTGCATTTTTTTAGTTCCTTAGAATATATTATGGTTGCTTTTCTCTTGTATAATATTTTTTCCTGCATTTGACGAAATATCTTTTAGCCTAAACTTCGTTATGTGTATATCTTAGCATGATACTTACTTTGAGGGAATTTTTAATAATTTTTTTAAAGCTTAGCTCCATTTCTGAAGCATATATATTCATATTAATTATTTTTGCTATAGTTGGGAATTTGATTTTTATATTTACTCTGCTTCCTTAATTTAATTCAAAGGATCACGCTTTCTAAAAATTGTTTTCAAACCAACCTGCATCTGGTTCATTAAAATTATTTTTCTGTAGAATCTTAAAAATGGATTCGAGGCAGAGCCTATTAGCGTTTAAAAAGGCATGTAAACTCTGCGTATGATTTACCGTCATCAAAAATGTAATTTAATAATCCTTAGGAATTCACTCGACGGCATCGTTAAGGTAATATCTTTTCTGTTTAATGCTTCCGAAACAACAGCCCGTTGCAATTAAAATGAAACAAAAACGCCGTGTTACCGAAAGAAGGCTTTCTACTTGGGACTTTAAATATTGTGATGTTATTTATTTTAGGCGAAATTTGCGAAGGATAATATGTGATTAAATTTATATGACCTTTTTTTGCCGCCATATTCCGCGCCAATAGGTTTTTTTTTTTAATGAACAGCAAATTTTTGCAAATAAATAGCGACAGCTTCATTTTCTGAATCATTAATGTTCTGAATATAACGAAGTTTCCTTAATGCTTTTTCTCCATATATGTGTAATAAATTATGTATTTCTAGGTGCTTAAGATATTTTTCATAGAAATAAAATACCTTTTGGCATAAAATCATTAGCTTCTGTTACCGTCTCGTAATATGATGTGCCAATATATTAATATGCATGCTAATGAATTTTTACAGTTGAGGTTAAATGAGAAAATGTTTATTATGATTAAATATTGCGTACGTTGTTAGCGCGTAAATTCCTTATTAATTGGTTATTTATTAATTCATTAATTGGCTGTGACTAAAAGAATTTACTGTCGAAATTTTAAATATAAGCAAAACAAAAATATTAGAATCAATTAAGGTGATTTTTGATTCTAACAGAAAAACTCATTATATGCAGAAAGGCAACGGCATGTAACATTGGGGGAAAAAGGTTTGACAAAACTTGAAAAAAAAATGTATGTGCGTCTTTTTTATGAAAATAAAAATAAATAAATAAAAACTTCCTCACTGTTAAAAAGTTTTGCATTTTAGGTTAATGTTCGCTAACTGGAAGCTAAATCTATGAACCGGTCACGTGACCGAATTGTTAAAAGTTGTAATTAATTTTTTTGTGCGTTTTTTCTTTTTTTTTTTTGCGTATTGCATTCAACTAGTTGATCTCTCTGTAAAACAATTTCTATGCAAAAATTGTACTAGAATGACAAAATAATTTTATTCTAGATCCCTGATCTTACTGATACATCATAACTTTTTTGAGAATTATGTTTTATTCCTTTTCTTATTCCTATTTTATTTTCCTAATTCTATTTGCATGTGGCATTCTAACTTATCGGCAATATTTTAACCTTTGACTTGTAATACCGCGTATAAGCGTTCTCGACTTACGTTGTTGGGTCTAAATTACATTCTCTAACTTGCATTTCGGAAGTTATTAGTCAGTAGGTTAGTTAAAGGTTAGTGGATGAGATGGTTGTAGTTTTCTTACATGAAATAAAAATTATGCGTCGAAATAGTTAAACCAAAAATTAAATCAGCAAAATTTTTGCCATCTCATTTTTCATCGTGATTATGTTATTTTTATTTTCATTTCTTGTTTTCTTGATTTAAAGTTATGTGTAGTGGTTTGAATGATCTTTTAGAAGGCCTTCCCAGAATTTGCAACATTTGCCACAAAGACGTCGTGAATTTTAAATCTCTGAGTGAATTTTTTCCATCTTTACTTGTTACATAATTTTTCATCTATTTTATATAATTTAGGATCATGTTGAATCTTTCGCTCTTCTGAGCATCCGATTCGAATATTTTTAGTGATTTATTTATTGATATTAAATACATGAATGCAATGTTCTAAAAAGTATAATTAAAAAAAACTGTTCACAAGTTTTCGTTGCTTACTTCAGACATAACACATTTCCGCGAAAACGCGGATTTCTGCTTTTTCGGCATCCAATTTTATCATTCTTAATTTTTATTATATAATAATTCTACAATATTTTTAATATCTTAAGCACTTTTTGTATACATTTGTTTATTTGATTGTGAGATTAATTATACTGACTTAACTTCTCGGTATTTTTGTTTGGGCACAATTCATTATTTATGAAGTTCAGCGTTTTTTGTTCCAAGCCTGTGTCATGTCTGTTACTTGTTTGAAAATACTTCTTTCGAAAGTCCTTCTCTCAGAAATGTGTATTTATTTGTACACTGCACTGAAAAGATTTGATATTTGTAATTGAGATAATTAATGACATTAAATTTGAAAAAGAAAATAACGCTTTCCATGCTTTTAATGTAATGTTGGATTTTTCTTTCAGCCATAACTTGGATTATATCAATCATTTCGAATTTTTTAAACACAAATTTATATTTAAGAATTGTAGTGAAAAGTGTTCTGCACGCATATTTGCAGTTCTAGAACAATTTTACTTAAATTCACGCATTGAGGTACGGAAAGTTCTTGACCAAGTTTACTTAGACTATGGGTTCCCATCCTGACAGGTAAGGAAGTACAAATTTATGACGGTGAAAACTTTGAAAATAGGGATTTCGTCAGATATTTCAGATTAACAGTCAAACTTAATGAAGCCATTTATATAGTTCAAAATGGTTGATGGAAAAGAGTTTATTTTCACTTACTATTGATTAAGGTTTTATTTTTGTGTTTTGTCTTTGCATGTAGTTTCTGACTATAAATGTGTGCTTGAGACTGCGAAAAATTGGTTTCGGTGGGAGAAGAGACTGGCGAGCGAAAGATAACTAGCTCCTTATTATTTTTTCCATTTTAAATCGTGAAGTGTTTTTAAGAAAACAGAGACGGATACAGGAACGTAAGAATAAAACTATATGACTAATCAGTAGAAGTGGGTTTTTCAACATGGGTTTGAATGCCAGCATTGACTACAGGAATATACCTCACAAATTATTTATTATTCCCTGCTTTTTAATCCCATAATGTATTTTTACAACTTTTTTCGGATATTTTCTTCCACTCTGTGGAATCGTAAAAATAAATAAAGTATTTCTTCCCGTTTATTCTATATTGATTTTATTTTTAACAACATAAGGAACTGTCGTAAAAAGGGCGCTTAACACATTTCTTTCTCACACAGACAACTGCAAAAATAGGTTTAGTTCGAAACCCATTAAATTTTTAATAAGAAATCCAAGAACAATCCTTCCTGAGAACACTCCAAGGCACTTCAGTCGGAGCGCCACCTGTGTTGGATTCGCAGCCCTGTTTAAAACAAATAAGAAATGTTTTATAGCTTTTCTCAAACCTGGTACCCTTTTTCATTCTATTGCAAAAATAATGCTGCGATAATTCCGTGTTTTGTCTGACGTCTACCTACGTCTGTGAGCATAAAATGTTTTTTTCCCCCTTCTCTGCGAATTTGAAGCAAACGTAACTTATTGTTTAATTCAGAGAATGTATTTAAACGCTGGAATGAACACATACTTTTTAGAATAAATTCGTGAGACTGAAAACATCTGTTTAAGGCCTAATAGTCGTGTTAAGCTGATGAATTTTTCTATAATCAGCATATTTGTGCATTAATAGTCTGGTATTTCTCTTTTGAATGTAACTGAAAATTCCGTGTTCAGACTTACATAAAAAACACATTATATGTTTTATATTTCTACTTGTATCGTCATTTTTGAAGTTAATAATAATAATTAATGTGCTAGGAATAATAATATTCGTTATATGTAAAAAGCAAATACCATGACTCACTCATCACGAAATCTCCCAAACCAAGTGGCCTAGAAACTTGAAATTTGGCAGGCGGTTGCTTCTTGGGGAGTAGATGCTCACTAAGAAAGGATTTTTCCAAATTTTAATTAGAATTTAAATTATTTAAAAATTACTTTAACTTTTAACGCCTTTTCTGGATAACTTCGGATCCTATTGTCGCAAAAAAGCGTCTTTACATCATCTTAAAGATAAAAAAATTAGCTTTTCAATGAGATCGATCTTATTTCCATGCGACGTTTTGTTCATTTTTAATTAATGTTTCAAAATGTTTTAAAACATGATTTGTAACAATGTTTTTATTGTTGTAAATAAAATTCAAGCCATCTCATTATTTCAGCAAATATTTTATTCACGCGCTTTTGCAATTGTTACGGTTCTGATAGTATAAATTGTTTTCTTGGCAAATTAACTCCAAAGCAGAATTTTCGCTTTAGTATTCATTGCATTTCTGAAATATTTTATCGCACCTGCTTCAAAGTAACATTTTTATAAAGTGTGGCAACAGATATTTGATTTCAGGTTTGTTTGTTTTTATTGTATGTGAGGTAGACTGAAATGATTTTCGTCCTTTCTTCAAGCATTTAATCTCATGCTTTCCTGCCATTTTAAAATATGAGGCATGAAAACGCTTTCAAATTTTTGTATATTGCATTATGGGTAATTTTGTATTAAAATTTTGGTTAGTCTTAAGAGTACAGTACTGCCGCCAAATTTGAATTTCCGCTTGTGATAAGTCGTCAAATTTGATATTAGAAACTAGAAATTACAGCCTGAAACTAGGAATTATATAAAGGCAATAGTGTTCGGGAAAACTAACTAATTTTTAAATTTTATTGTCTACCTACTATACTCCCGGGTCTTTTAAATGTCTATGAATTGTTTGCGCCTCACTTTTTGTACCCACTAGTTCACACGGGCGTCCAGCATGTTCGGCTTTCGCGACTATATTCAGCGTTAATCTTTCTACCGATGAGTGATGGATGAATTGAGTGAAAGTTATTTCAAACTCGGTTTGTAAGTTTCGTTAGCTGCGATTCATCGTTGGCATTTTAAAATTTACATCTTTATATATTTTACTGTGCGCCAAAAACAATAAAATATTCAGTTTTTTGGACATCTTTCCTGAGTTATCGAGGCTGAAACTGCGATAAGTAATGCTATAATTAATATAAAATACAAAAAATGAAAACTAATTTAAAGGGGCGGACCAGCTGGTCGCCGAAGGCGGCTGGTGGTGTATTAAAGTGTAGAAAATAAAATTTTTATTTAAAAATATGTACTCAAAAATAAATCATAAAAGCGTGTGGAGCTTATAGAAATATTCTTAGCCAATTGGAATAATCATGTTTCTGATCTATTTTAATTTTTAATGAATGTTTAGGATTTTTCTTTCTTATTGTATTCATTATGGCGTAATTTCTTTATAGAACCTATTATTTTCAGTATCTCAAGTTTTTACAATTTTGTTTTGACGTCGGTATTTCTTAAACAAAAATGATTTTCCACAGTGTAGTACACTAATAAAAGCGCGTTTTTAAAAACCTTTTTTTATTTTTATTATTTCTGCTCTTTTAGTCTCTAATATATTTCGTAATTCATCATTATAAATATCATGGAATCTTAAAGGATTGAATATCTAACAAGACAAAAAAAAAGGATGGATATCTAAAAGTCAAAAATTAATAGAAGCAATTTAATTGGTGTGCGCAAGTGCAGCATCGGCCAGGAAAAAATTGCGAAGTACAAAATAAGTAAAGTACTAATAAAGAGAATTAAAATTGTGGAGGAGACCATGGAGGGATTAGGAGGACAACGATAAGAAGTAAGAATCTGGTGGATGATTTCATCAGAGGCCGAACATCCATGCAGATTCAAAAATGGAATAGGTTTTCTGTAGAGGAAAAATACTTTAAGGTCTGATATTTAATATCCTCTTAAGGCCTGAACCCATTCCGGAATGTATTAGAAAGAAAAACATTTACCACAAAGAAGAAATTAAAAACAGTCTTTTAAACAGAGTATGAAAAGAAGGGCTTAAAATCTCACCTCTTATAACAGTTGTGGAACAAAGAAAGGTCGCCGTACTGTAAAGGCGTTTCACCTCTTCAATTATTTCACACTATGCCAGGTTCTACGATTAATTCTTTCATAGCGCATGGCCCGTCGCGCGCTTTAACAAGGGGCACTGTGGACTGCTTTCTGCAAGGTGCATCCATGGATAAAAAGCTACTTGCTCACATCTTTTACTCAGATTTAAAGTACGGCGTCCTTTCCTTGTTCCACAAGTGTTATAAGAGGTAAGATTTTAAGCCCTTCTTTTCATACTCTGTTTAAAAGACTGTTTTTAATTTCTTCTTTGTGGTAAATGTTGTTCTTTCCAATACATTCCGAAATGGGTTCAGGCCTTAAGAGGATATTAAATATCAGACCTTAAAGTCTTTTTCCTCTACAGAAAAACTATTCCATTTCTGAATCTGCATGGATGTTTGGCATATCTGATGAAATCATCCTCCAGATTCTTACTTCTTATCGTTGTCTGCTATTATTTTTAACTCCTCCACAATTTTAATTCCCTTTATTAGTATTTTATTTATGGAATCTTAAACTCAGACTCATTTAAACAGAATTTCGTATTAACTTGAATCCAGCGGTATTCCGTGTAACGAAACTATACGGAGATCACTTAATTTTTTGTAGATTTTTCAGTAGCTCTGAAACACTAACATGTTTTACGTCTTTCACTTTTAAAACAGCCGCTCATAGCTTTCTGCTTGCTGTCAATTTCAGTTGTTTCTGACTATAGCTCTACCCTCGACATCGTCATGGTACTAAAATTCCACAAAAGGGTTCTAATTATATATGACTTGCTGATATACCCGGTATTCCGCAGGAGAAAATTATTTTCATGCTTTTTACTGATTAAAAATATAAAATTTAATAAATTGTCGCAAGTGAGCAAAGTGACAGTGTGAGCAAAATTTGAAGTATTTATAACGAAATAAATATTTATATCCTGTTGACGGCGACGTGGTAAAAAAGAAAGTAAGATTAATTGAATTTATATAATTTATTATGTTTAATTTAAAATTTAAATAATTCTTTCAAAAATTATTTATAGCTTACGAAGAAAATGGCGGGTTTTTTTAAAACGTTTGGTTCAACGAATGTTCTCATTTTTTTATTAAATTATTGTTTAGCCTTCTACTTGTGTGAACAGAAAAGCTTGAATTGCGCATGCGCAGTGAAAAAAAATTAATTAATAAAAAATGAACTATTTAAGTAATTGCCACTAAACCTTCACTATTACTTTTCTCCTGCTTCATAGTATTTGTGAGCAAAATTTGAAGAAAATCTTTTCAGTAGTTTGGATTTTTATGATGAACAAAAAAAAATTTGCGATTTAGTTTTATTTATACAGATTGTTATTGTATTTATCATGTTTATAAAGGGAGGAAAAACGGAGATCGTTTCTTACTGTTAAATTCACGTGAAAAGAAATGGCATCTAACCTCGTAAAATGGATATCACTAAACGTGAAAGCAAGTATCCATAGAATTGGAATTCATGTGCCAAGTTTAACACCAGATTTTATGTGTCAAAAAAATTGTTCAACACGAAAATATTTCAATATGAATGAAAAGTGTCTTTTCTTAAGAATTGAAAGCTTTTCTTCAGTTCTTAGTGATTAAAACATTGCTCCGAACAAACTTCAGAAAATTCTCCTTCTAAGATCTGTTACTGTTCTGGATGAATGAGAATTGTTTCAGTTGTAATTGTTCAAGAACTTTTGTATTCTCACAAGATATTTCTTAGCAAGCTGAACACAGCCGACTTCCCCTGCAGATATGAAAACCGATCTATTGTTCATGAAGTTATTGAAACAATTCTCCGGATCCGGGATCCAATTTCACCGAGGATTCGCCTTGTACGTGAACATAGCATTTCAAATTTGTTAGTATCTGTGAAATGATCACGCATTAGTTCGAGAAAGTTGGTGTGAAAATTCGAAAATTGGAGGCAATAGTTCATATCTCGTTTAAATTCAACATATGCACTTTATTGTTAATTATCACTCATAATTTAATAATTTTTCATAATTTCAATTATTTTCTCACATCGCAGCTGCTGTTTAATGACCACTACGTGTCATAGAGAACCAAATTTATTGCTCACCCTTTGGAAAGATATGATGGATTAGTATGCAATGTTAATGTGTTAGAATAATTGGCCAAATTTTACATTCTCCCTTCTCTTTTCTATTCTATTTATCTTGAATGATTGCAGTTGTTTGATGCATTTAACTTATTTCTTATATTGCTATTGTATGGTATTATTTTTTACTATTTATTGTGAATACTCGTCTCCGTATTCTAGCTGCAGCTGTGTCATTTGTTTGCACCGTGTCAACTTGTTCCGATGATTCTCGGTTTCCGAAGCATTCCGCGCTTTTGCGCATGTGCCAGGCGGAGTTGATTTCACCAAAATAGGAGTGAAGTGAAAAATGGAAGGGTGATGTTTATATTTTACTTAGCGTGACCTAGCAAATAATTCCGGAAATGCGCTCATCTTAATCATTGCCTGTCACCCCTTTCTGGAGTAAAATCGTCCCAACTTTCTAGTTTTGGCATTTTGAAACGATCAGTAGCCTCCCTGATATTATTTTATTTTACTGTTATTTAGTTATTAATCAAGACATTGTGTATAGGAGAGGAAATATTGAGAGGGAATATTGATTGTAAATTTTAGAACTTTCGTAACTAGGATTACTGAATTTTAGCATATATCTTATGAAACAGCGTGCCTTGTATCGAATTGTTGTACTCGAATATCGACCATGCCGGCGTTCTTTGGAACTGCTAGTGGCCGAAATTAGTATGTCCATAAGGACAGGTTAGATTATCTAATATTATTACTATACCCCTCTTGTAGCTTCAAGATTAATCTAACAAGTGAAACCGTAAAACAGCTTAGAAAATACCAAAGGGATTTCTCTAAAGAAAAGTGTCAAAATTTTAATTTCAAATAATAATACTTAGAACATATTTTATGTTTTATCACAGATCTTTTTTTTTTTTGGAATATATTGCTTTTTTCATTTCCTGAATTGTGGAAAACCTTATCTCAAAGTTCACGATTCAGTTTCCATAGAAAAATTCATTCGAAAATGAAAATACCTGAATTTCATTATTTCGCTGCATAAGAACTTCATGCGAGCCAACATAAAATTAAAACTCTCCGGAGAATATTTTCTGAGTGCTGAAAGTATATAATTTGCATGAAGGCAGTGAATTATCTTTCCGATCGATTGGAGGAACTTATTAAAGAACTTTATTTACTTAGAAAAGAGAGATTATAGGACTACAGTGCGTGTAATAAGAACTTATTTTAGTCATTCTGAACTAAAAGTTGGGAAAAAAAATTAAGTGTAAAATCGATGTTAAATGACGATGGTGCCTTGGCTCTTAAAGGATCACCAGCTTCCTAGGGGAATTTTTCCAATATCCTCATTTTCGCCTTTGAGCCAAAATATTTTGCGATAAAAATCATCGCCTTTGACATTAAATTCTTTCAAGTCATTTCCCTTTATGCTCGAAGATTATGTTTGAGTTTCCAAATTGATCCTCTGGAGAATTTTTTCCCTCTTTTTTTCCCCTGTTATATACCTTCCCTATTTTTCCTATCGACATCCTAGCTTAGGCCGTTCAGCAAGCATTACAAATTGCACCCAACATCGTGGCTTTTCAACCCAAATACGCCGAGGAAAAATTGTGGGAATAACTGGCGTAAGTGCGTCATTTGTCTTCAAATACTGCTAAGATCGTTAAACGTCCTTTTTTTGTTCAATCCATGTTAAATTGTGTTCTGGTCTGCGATGTTTGAATATTCGTGAACATGTTGTCTTTTACCTATATAGATTGGGGACAAAGGCAAAGCAACAAGTTATTGAAAAATCTGAAATCAATTTATTTGAAAAATTGGGTTATGTCTTCTGGCAGTATAATCGCAACCCATCTTTTGAAACTTTGTTAAACACCGAGTTCGAATGCCTACAGAGAAAGTAGTGTATGTTGTATCTGGAAAGATCATTCCAGAGAAGTACACAATTTATTATAGATTACATAATGGAATGGACTAGCATCAGGTATAACAAAGTGGATATTTTAAGATCTGAATAGGGATATTTTTAATGTTAATGTGTTCTAATTTATTTATTAGTTATTTTTAATGTTTTTCTTCTAATGTTATCTTTATATCTCTTACTTCAGTCAATTTTAATTTTAAATTTTCTATCTGTGCGAAATTAGCGTCATATGTTAAGGAATTCTATAGTTTGTTTCTCAGATTAATAAAATGGTTTGCAAAAATTTCCGAGGATGATGCAGAATTTATGAAACCTCATTTATTTACATTACACAAAACGTGATTTATTTATATACACTAGACACCTTCGGTGACCAGTTGTTCGCCCGTAATATTAATAGCCTGTAGTTATGCTTGCAACTTGGCGAAAGACTAAAAGACTCTGCCAAGGTTAATTTTGCGATATATTTTGAGAATGGAGGGCGACCAATGATGACATATCTAGACGTCATGAGCTTTCATATGAAATAAAATTTGTCAAAATCGGTCAGTGGTTGAGGATGGGGGACTCTGTCAAGGTTTTATCCGTAGCGAATGTATACTGAAATAGTGCTTTTTCGATTTATCTCAAAACTGGAGGGTGGTAGGCGGCAGACGATCATTGATGGCATATCTAGAGGTCATAAGCTTCTGTATGAGATAAAAATTATTGAAATACGTCCAGTGGTTGGGGCTGGGGGAGGGGCTGACCCTCTGTTTTTCACAAATATTTTAAATATATAATTTTTTTTCTCTTTAACAAAATTTGCAAAACTGGCCAAAAAGGAATTTTTCATATTCCTATTTCTTATGCCTGCTATACAGCAATGCTGTGGTACTGTTTTCTCTTTATGGTTTCCTATCAGTTGTTTGAATTCTGGATTCTTCTAGAGTTGCCATCGCATGCCGCTATAGATCTTTCTTTCGTTTACGTTTCTTCAAATTTCTTTTATTTTATTGATGCACTGAATTGTTTTATTTCATAGAGGTTTTAAATTTACTGTTATAATATGTATATCATCGTTCAGACAAAAGTCACCAAGTTCAAAACCTTAGTTTCGAAATGTAAACAATTTAAACTTAAGTAATTTTGAGTCGGTATGACTAATAGTAAAACTTATTTTAGAGGTTTTTAGCTCCTGCGGTTGTTTTACTGATACGTAGATAACAGGTTTCTATCACGAAAAAATTAATTGCAAAATTCTAATTGACTGCAGTAGTCCGTCAAGAAGTTTTTGTGGACTTAGTGACTTCTGTCTGAACGACGACGATATTCTGTATATGCATACATAGATGAATGTGCATACATTCAGCTCTTTGAAGAATTTTGTATAGATCACAAAAAGAGATTGCGAATAGGAGTATCCTTAAAATCAAAATTAGATGTATGGAATCGGATAATAATTCATAAAATCTCATGAATACTTTAATTAGAGGTTCATGAAAATGATAATATATTTTATCTTCGTTTCTGATAGCATTTTTTGTGTACAATTATAGTAATATGTATAATTTGAATGCGTCAATTCTTTTATGCATCATTCCTTGCTACTAATATAACAATTTATATGTAATACAAACACACTGACTAATGATAAACCGCGATGTTTTGGTAATAAATGTAGCCATGCTGTTTAATAACGAAGGGTTTAAGTCAATTAATACCTTATAAATAATATCCAATAAAATTACACCCTAAAATTGCGTTAAAAAATGTTCAAATAGGACTAAAATCGAGGATTTTTTAAGAAAAGTCGCAGCAACTTTAAAAACCCTATTTGTTCACTTTGTTGCCTTTATAAATTCCTGTCGCCCTGTCAGTTTGCCTTGAAGACGCCCTCAGACTAATCCTACTAGAACAGAGTTCCTTTATTTTAGAGTTGTTAAGAAACTTCTTGAAATGTGCTGTAGGCATGGCGAATGTCTTGTTAAAACGAAAGATACTGAAAGATTATTATTTTTCTTCAAGTAAGAAGTAGAGTAAAGCAAAGTTCTATGTTTTTCTCTTTCAGAAGTGCTCGTATGTTCTTATTTTTATGACAAGTTCTTCAGAAAGTGCTTCAAATGTTACATGGAAACATTTTCAATCTTTTTTGAGAAAAAAAAGTGAAGCACAGATTTTGAGTACTTTTTCTCTTTTTAGCTTAAAGAAATATCTTTTTCTTTTATTTTTTAGTCTGAGATTAACTTAATCTGTACTTTTAGTGACGACATCATTGACAATTTGATGTTTATATCTAAAACCGAGGAATACCTTTTTTCTGGCCATTTACGAATACGATGCTAACTCAAGAAAGAATATTAAATAGTTGAGCCGTCATTCAATTTATTTGACGTAAAACAAAACAAAAATACAATGAAAATAAAAGCCTTTTGTGTTTATCTATGTGAGTTGTCAATTTGCTTTCTATGCCTGATTTAAGAAATTCGAAAAACATCACTTTATTCTTGTTAGAATGTTAAGCATTTTATATTGGAAAGTCATAAAAATCAATTTTTACATTATACACTTTATTTCTGTGTATAGGTATGAACGCGTGGCGATCAGTTTTAATAACATTTTGGTGCAGTTATAATGTTTTCCCTATTGTTTAGAATAATTTAGATTGCTTAGATACTCTTTATTCAGAATACTTGTCTTTTTTTATAAGGATTTTTATCTTTTAATCACTGTCATTAAACTGAATAGAATTATTGAACGAAGTAAGTGAGAAGAGACTGTTTAAAGTCGTCATTGAAAGATATTTATACTGGGCAGTCAGGTATATTTTCTGAGCCAGTTCATATGACTCATTGCTTTTCTGGATCTTGAGAATTACAGAAATTTTTTACTCTCTATTTAACGGTGTAAGTAATTAAACTGAAGTATTATGTAGTTGCTTTTCTAGTGAATAGCCTGTCCTTAATGTTCCCCTATATTCCTTTAGTATTTTCGAGGAATTAAAAATTTTTGCACATATTTGTAGAAATTAGTGTTCCTTAAACATCGATAGACTATCGAAGCCAAGTCGATAGTATCGGGTTTTCGGAACTATCGACTGAAACAATAGATAGTATCGATAGTTTTCTCCTGGGCAATACTATCGATAGGCGCATTTTCAGTCGATAGTTTTAAAACTATCGACTGGAACTATCGATAGTTTCTAAACTATCGACTGGAAGAACACCTATCGATAGTATCGCCGGGGAGAAAACTATTGATAGCATCAATTGTTTTGAAACTATCGATAGTTCAGCCGATAGTCTGGGAAAACTATCGATGCACTATCGATAGTTGAACCATCGATGTTTAAGAAAACTAGTAGAAAATACCACACATCGGATGCTTGTAAGTTTTGTTGCATAATACCGTTTACATACATTGTAAATCAGATTATATTTGTGATTCTGTGATTATCACGTGCAAAAATATATTGAAAATTTTGGCAATCACTGTGAATATTTTAAATGTTTTCATGTGTCTAAAAAATAAATACTATACTTTTCAATAGAAATTAACGTGGCGTCCACAGTCGCGTGATAAACGTAATTATATGTAACATCTTATCATACTTATCATTTTCCTCCTGCAAGATTCATAGTGAATTCAAATTTTAAATTGGCTTTACGAATTTGACATGATCCACGAATTGACTTCATTTAATTACTATTTATTCATTATATTTTTGGATGGCAACGATTTGTTTTAATCTATTTACATTTCGTGGAATTAGGTGGTATGTTTTCATCCTTCGTTGTTTTTCTGACTTAATACTTTGTTAAATAATTACTTTAAATAAATATTTAAAAAATATTTGTAAAATAATTGCTTTAAAATATTTGTTATAATATTAATTGCTATAATTAATATATACATATAATATTGTTATAATTATTATATATATTATTGTTATAATTAGTATATGCATATATTATTGTTATAATTATAAAATTAATTGTAATAATTATTCTTTTTATAATATTTACTTAAAAAATATTTGTTAAATAATTAATTTAAATAATTACATTGACACCTTTTTACTTTGTTAAATAAAATCGTTTAATACTATCCCCTTTATTACTTTTTCTACATAACTAGTGAAATACTTTACAAACCTTTAGTTATTCCGATCCATTGTTTTAAAACAGAAATTTCTAAGATTATGTAATAACTGATCATTTTAACACATACCATTTTGTATTTTACTGTTTAAAGATTTTCTCCGTTTTTTTTTAAACTTGACTGTGTGACGCACACCATTATGCTCAACAAAAGACAATATCGATTTAGAAGTTGCAAATAAATCCATATCTTTTGGCCTGCTTGGAAATCGTAACTTTTCAGATCAAATGGTTTCGGAGGCAACGATTGCTAAAATCTTAAGAGCTTCAGCAGCTATTTCGCTTCGGAAGAGAGAGAAGGGAGGGAAAAATATAAAAAAGCAGCGTGTTTGTGTTTCTTTTTAGAATTTCGCTTTGTTTTAGGGCACTTCTCGCAATATATTCCCAGTGTGTTATGGAATGGAAGTTTTAAAGCTTCGTACAAGAATTTGCATCTTCGATCACACATCGATTCATTTCGGGTAGGCTCTTAAGATGCAAAAGACGCTTTTGTTCTCCAAGATCTCAGGGTCTTTCTCTCGGGCCATGGTATAAATGGAAAAGATTAGCCTTTCAAATTCTCTTTTCCTTATTTTTTTGTACCTTCGTTGTATTGGAGAAAGTTACTCTACGCTTGGAAATGTAGTCTTTACTTGAAATGGGTTTTGTATGTGTTCGGTGTTTTCTCAAAGATCCTTTCATTGGAACTTTCCTTTCAAAATGGAACAGCGGGAAATTCTTTTATTGTTAATGTGACCGCCTCTGTTGAAATAATACGCCCATTATTTTAAAAGAAGAATTACCATCAATGGTATTATTGGGGAATGCATTTCTGATATCTCCACTGAGTTATGCAGCGCAAAGTTGTATTGTTTATTGCATTTTTACAGTTTGAAATGTATTTTTACTTTTGCGGCTTACGATGGCAGAATATTTTTCAAAACATCTCATGTTGAAAGTTGGAGCAAATCTGTGTAAAATAAGGCTTTCTTAAAAGTGTGCCAAGTTTGACTTTTAGGGTTTTTCTTTTGTTAAAGTTAAAATGGAGTGAAATAGTTCTCATGTGACACACACTGAAAGTGCGCCGCAGCAATTTAGTTGGAGCACTATACTGAAGCTGACTTAGCCAATATACAGTTAGGTGACATTCATTTTTAAGAAAAATAGTGTCTCGAAAGGAAACTCGCTGATATCCTAAAGATGCCTTTTATACAAAGCAGTGGTGGTAGTAGGTTAAAGCATGGCATAGATGAGGAATATAAATGGAAAGAAGAAGCTTATGGATTCGATCCTCTACTTTGCTCTTAACTAGCTGTTCTACCGAAGTGCAACCAATTGCTCGTTGCTGGAGGTTTTATTGTTTTCCTGCTCGCGAAACATAAATATGGGCCAGTTTCCCCTGAAAGTTCTCCAGGAAGGTAACCTTCCGCTATATAAGGGAGCAAATCAGTCCTAGATTACCACCACATACTATACACCATTCAAACCCAAGGAATATTTTTGCTTATCTAATGCAGTTATTCATAGTCAGTGACAAGCTTATCCTCGGTCAGTTTACGTATGTTTGGGAAGGCATTTGGGGGGGGGGGGCCAGTAGGAGCGTTATTTTGAAAAAAAATACCCCTATAAACTTAACCATGATTAAACGTATTTTCTCTCTTACATAATTAAAAAAAATTATATATCCTATGCTTCTTGTGTTGGAGACGTTCCACAGTGCTCGCTGATCTAATAGACCCCTTTTATTTTTGGTCACGCTGTCTGATTATCGTTGTTGAAAAAAGGGGAAACCACCGAGACATTTCAATGAAGGATAAAAACAATTTTATTTGACTTGGTTGATTTCTTCTAAATTTTTCTCGGTTAATTAAATTTTGCTGTTAAACAATTTCTAACTCTCTTCGTACATCTGGGAGGATGGGAAAAATGTTCGGAATGCCGAATTTCGCAATTATTATATTAATTTCAGCTGGTAGCAGAAATAGGAATTTTATCCTATGAGAGAAAGAATCAAAAATGGGATATCGTGTCGTCTTCAAAGTAATTGAAAAATAATGAGATCAATCTGCTTGCATCTGTCGCAATACTTAGCCAAATAATAGTTTGAATATCTAACTATTTCACGACAATCATTTTTTTTTTTGCGAACCTTTTCCGAGATATATTGATTTTTTACCTTTGCAGTTATTACAAAAAATGTTTTATATGCCTATATTGCAAAGTATTCCTATAATAATGGAATAAATATAAAAAATTGTTTTTGCAAATTCTTTATTTTTGCCTATGGTTCTTTAGCAAACCATGAACGTAAAAAGAAAGTCTTCATTGCGTGGTATTCTTGCGCTTTTTTATTTATCTTATGCAATGAGAAAATATTGTAATTGACAAAAAAATTCAATCTCGAGGGGAAAAAAATCTTTTAAAAGAAACGATTTTTGAAATTATGTCTCTGTCTGTGGACACGATAACTAAAAAAATTGGAAAGAGTTTTGACGAATGAATTTTGGTATGTGGTATTAACGCCAAAATTATATATCGCTGTCAAATTTTGGATTAAATCCGTCAGTGGCAAGTCTATCTATGAATATAACTCAAAAACTCAATAAGTTGGATGGATCAAATTCAGCATATGATGTTTCAGGAGAATTGTAGGTGTGTATCACATTTTTTGCCAACTCCGTCAATGGATTGACCCTCTCTCAGTCTGTCTGTTCCCGTGTTTGTAAAAAAAAAAAAAAGCATAAGCTGGATACATGAAATTTTGAATATGGTTTTTACACCTGAATTGCAGATCCAGGGCAAAACTTGGACCCAATCGGTCAATGGAACGATGTCCAAAATGCATACTCGACTTGCTTCATTATTCGAGGAAGCGAAACACAAAACTCCCCATCTTGTGGAAGTCGAGGTTTAATATACTTTGCTAGTATATTCAGCGCTCAAACTGTGCTTCTTTTCAGAATTCATCTTCGATTTCAAGTATAAGAAACGCATTACGTAATTAGGGATTGCAAATAATTTAATACGTAATTAGGGATTGCAAATAATTTAATACTGCATGGAATGAAGGGCATCCCTTTTTTCTGTACAGCCTTTTTTTAAAAAAAATATACAATGAACTTTGCATTTCTTCATCCGAATTAATCAGTAGATGGATTGCTTTATTTATTTGCTTATTTTTCATGCTTGCATGCTGTTTGTGAATTTCCAGATGATATAAAAATTTTTTATCGAAATAATTATGGATCATGTTTTAAGTCTAAATAAGTCCTTTTGAAGTTTCATTAGCTAATTAAATAATTTTTTTGTATTTTAGTAAAATAATTTTCTTTCGTTTCTCATTTAAATAATATATTAAAACTAATTACTCTCCGTAAAGCTTATATAACTGCATTTATTATCAGTAACTGAAAGTCTGTCATCAACTAAAAATGTTATTATGTAAATCCTTTTAAAACGTCAATTCGATTATGACGTCATAGTCATTACGTTCTTATGGGTTACTGGATGTGACTTTACTAATAATTTTACATGGAATTTATAAATTGCATACATCAGGCTTATTCGAAATTCAAAAATTCAGATTAGTTGATAATCTGGACGTAATCCAAACAAATCCGGATTACTAACTTTGTTTTTGAAATATATATCTGTATATTTTTTTTAAAGAACAAAAATATTCCAATACACAGACCCACTAAAACTTTCTAAAGAGAAAACTGTTACCACGAATAAGTAGCAGAGTGTAGTAATATAACCAGTTCTATAAATCTCCCTTATTCATTTTTCTTGTTGGAAACTACTTCCCATCCACTTTAAGTGCCAGATTATATCTCATGACTCAGAAAAGTCACTTTTTCTTCTCTAGAACGATTTAGGGAGATAGGGAAAAAAGGGAGGGAGTGGGGAGAGAACGGCAAAGAGAAAGGAATAGATGAGAAATGGCATTTGCCTCTTAAACGCTTGATCCGTGGCGTTTCGAGCACTTTGAGCCTCCATCAGCTTTTGCCTCCATGCTTCAGGTAATGTACTGAAGGGATTTGCCTCCCAGCCCTACCCCTCTTTCTTCTGTTCTTATCCCTTTCGAACGCTTTGTTCGCACCCACCCCCTTGTTCTTTTTTTCTTTCTTGAGCTTCAATAGCTTTTAAAGGCCACTTGCTGCTGCTCCCGGAAAAATAGGGTACCAAAAGAAAAAAATAGGAAAACTGATCGCAAAAGTTTCCAAAAGTCCTGTTTTAAGCTTCCCTGAGTTTGGTACGTTCATTTTCTCTCCCTTTGCTTCCCCGCTCTGTGTATTTTAGAATTTTTTTCATCCCTTCGCTTGCTCTTTTAAGTTTCCGGTTTTTAAGTATATTTCCGGATCATTTTAAAGTTGATTTCGAAAGCTGGTTTTTGGTTAGTCGAGCGTGGCTTGAAGCGATATTTTGTGTTATAGGGTGTTGTTTTTTGGGATTTGTATTATTTTTTGTTATGGCCGTAAATGTGATTGGCAACTCCGGGAGGATTTTTTCCCCTACCTCTTAATTGCTGAATTAAGGATTGGGTAATTAAGAAAAATCTTAATAACGTGCTATGCGTAATGGTGTTGAAAATTCTTTTTTAAGCCGAGCTTGTGTTACTGAAAATAAAGTCAAAACAAAATAAAGAAATTTTATAGCAAACACTTAAAATTAACTTTTATTTCTTAGATAAATTGCAAAGTTCTTGCCGTTGTTTGTTAGTGCTCTGAGAATTTTCGGTGTGACTCATGCTTTCAACATTATTAGGTTGAGTTTCAATCAAGCCAACTTTTAAAATAAAGAATCCCTCCGACTTTGATTGTAGACTGAGTTATGTCTTTGTAAACTGAAATAAATTAAATCTTTCAGTACAGTTGATTTTAAAATTCCCTAAATATTTAACTCCGGTCATATAGCAAATAATATGCTGTTGCCTTAAATCAAGGAGTGGTAATGATATTTCATTTCATTGTTTTATTATTTATCTTTTGCAGACTCTGAAGTATTTCAGCTGCATAAATATGTTAATTTACTCTTATACTGTTAAATGTGACCTAGTTTTGTTCTCACTCGGTGGTCCTATTATCTAACTAAATTATGCATGAGATAAATATTGTGAAAGATGCTTCGCAGTTTTGCGATTTCACCATTCAATTAAATTAAGAGGATTCTCTGATCACTTAATTATTGGTGTTGAAAGGTTTTTCTAATTGAATTCGGCTGTATAACGGAAGATGGATCAAATTAACTGAGTATGTGCATTGATATAATTTCCCCCTAAGTTGAAAGGTAAACCGTATTACAAAAATATTTAAAATAGAAAGCAAAGACGGCATTTTTTTGTGATAAGAAGTTCATTTTATTAACTATTTTTTTATGTAAGTAAGTAGAGAAATTTTTCTTAAGAAATGTGTATTACAATTTTTTAATGTTTAACGGTAAATACCTGAACCTTTTTATGCACTGACCACCTCCAGTAACTAATCATATTGCCTTTACCGAAGGGTTCTAGGTTCGAGACCCGATTCAACTGAAGATCCGCCGTGTATGGGGCCTGTTGCACATTAAATCATACCTAGTGGCCAAACGTCCTCCCGTTGGTGTGGCGTGGAAGTTTGGAGAGGGGGTGCCAGCTCAGATGTCGTCCTCGTCATCTGACCGCGGTTCAAAATTACGAGGTCCGTCCCAAAATAGCCCTCGTGTTGCTTCAAAACGGGACGTTAATATAACTAAACCAAACTAAACCTATTGCCTTTACTATGTGTCACGTCCATTCTTAGAGCACTGAGTGATCTTCAATTGTGTGCAATATAAAATTTCGGTTGTGGAATATAAATTTTCTTAAAATCTTGAGGAATTCTTAAGTTGACCATAACTGCTTATAAGAAAATGTTTATTCTAATTTTAATTCAGGGTGCATCTCACTTTTCTATATCCGCGAAACAACGCATCGCGTATCAAGTGATCTTTTCTGAAAGTACTAACAATAATAATCATATGAGGTTTATCTTTGCATTAACATTAAATAATGTATGCAATTTGGAATTCTTTGTTTTTCCTAATTATGAACTAACAATTCGCTTAATAACTTTCGTGCGACTTACAAAATGATTAGCCTTTACTTCCTGATGTGTTTTTTTAATGTGAATAGCATGGTTAAACATATGTGTTTATGCAGTAAAACCTCCCTAAGCGGCCACCCCTCTCAACGATCATTTTCGTTTGGCGCCGAATTTTTGGCCATTTCATTGAAATATATTTCTTTCTGAATCTGAACCTTTTATTAAGACAAAAGGGAGGAAGAAAGAGCAAGAAATTCATACACTGAAAAACAACACCGGAAATCAAATCGAAATTAATCGTTCCTTTTCCAATGTGAGGAGAAAATTGAACTTCAGCCCCTACCGAGTTGCATTCATTTGAAAATTCATTTATTCATTTCATTCAAGAGGGCATTTTCTATTTGTTTTTTCAGCGCCCTTTGCTCACCCGTGGACACTTCTTATATGGGTTTTAACAAAATCCCTGAAAGAAAAATTTTGTCTCAGAGGTGAGATTTGTGCAATCAGTGCGGCGCGTAACGTTTTAAATGCTTTTTTTTTTGTGCCTGTTGTGTTTTGTGTTTTCCAAATATGAAACTCATTCAGAGCGTCCATTTCCTTGGAAGGAGAGTAGCAGCTGTGGACAGATTTCACTGTGCTTCCTTGTTTCACTTGGTGAGAGTATCCGAAGCATTGTGTGTGGCAGTGAAACAATATTTTCTGTTTCTCTTAGAAATAAACGTGGTATAATGATGGTATCTTTTTAAATTTCACAGTTTTTTTTTTATTAATAAATGACATGCCCGAATTATAAGAAAAGTTGCGTTTAACTATTTTATGTCTATTATCTTGTCACCATTATGATTTTTAGGGTAAATGGTCAGCAGCGGCAACAAAAATGTTTCTGTAACAAATTAAAAAAAAACCCTGTCATGCTCAAAAGCTAGCGGCATATCGGCGTGTCTGCCACACGACTGCTTTTCGGAAAGTGGAGACTAGCTTTTATTTATAATTAGTTTAATTTGGCGTGTTTGAGTGCGATACGTGTGTAAAATTTGTTAAAGATTACAGGAGAACTTTGTTTCTAGCATATTATCCATTTAAAAGTAAAAATGAAATAATTAATTGGTCTTTCAATATAGAATATATCTTATGGTCTAGTCAATTGATTAAAAATGTGACACGGAGATTTTAGCACAGCTTGTTGTTTAACACAGGAACTTTTTTCCTGAATTAAACTGGCGAAGATTGTTACAGAAATTCTGAATTTTAATCATGCGATTTTTATTTCAGCATAAACGCAGCTGAATTAATTAAATTTCTTCCAGTTTTTGTTTATATCTTCAATAAAAGTATGGGTGTCCGCCATATAAATGGTAAGTTGTCAAATGAATTCATTAATCCCAATTTTTGTAAAAGCATTTCGAAATATCACTAATATTAATAAGCCCTTAAATATATAATCACGTTACTGTTATAAAATGCATATTTTGTGCTTTATCATCTATATGGTTTCAAAATATATTACTTTTTTTTCGTTCTGAAGATAATTAAATTTTAGCAATCCGAACTACTTATCAAACAATTCCAATTTTTCTTTCCGACGAATCGACTGGATTCATCAGCTGCGTTCCTTTGGGTATCATATTAATCGTATCAAAACCTCAGCAATTCAGTTTATTATTGGAGTCCCGTGTTTTTCTTTCCTCCTGGAGTTATTCTACACTGTTTTTGTAGTGCTTTTCCATATTATTGCATCGAGAAGAAAAAGCACTTATTTAACGGAACAGTACGGAAAAGGAAGGGGGATAGGGAGAAGATTTGTGGCATTTTTCCTAGAAAAATTGCTATCGTAGCATAGATAAGTAAAGCAATATCTTTGAGAAACGAACACAAATCAAGCATAAATCCCCCAGTGATTCGAGTGTAATGAGAGAAGTTCCTCGGCCCCAGCTACTAAGAAGGACAAGAGACAGATTGTACCGTCGAGGCGGATGAAAGTGTCCTAACTTTCATTTTCTATTTTTAACCTTCTTTGCTCTACCGAGTAACATTAAGGATATTTTCAAGACATTACCTTGCTGTTGCAGTGAAGGACGATGGCCAAACAGTCTGTACTGCTGTCAATTTTGATCACACGACTCTCACTTTAGTATTTACTGTTTATTGCTGAAATGCAGCTGAATTAATTAAAATTCTTCTCATTTTTTTTTGTTTCTTCGTTAAAATTAGAACTGAACTGCCGGTGTTCGCGCAATGGTGAGTGTTCAAATTAATTCTTTATGTCCCAAGCTTAGTAAAAGAATTTCGAAATTTCACTGAATGCATAATCATATTACTATTATAAGGGACAAATTGTGAACCTAGTGTTTCACTTTCATCCAGGAGTTACACTGCATTGTTTTTGTCACGCTTTTCCGTATTGTTACACCGTGAAGAAAGAAAAAAAACTCTTATTTAACGGAACAGTACAGAAAATGAAGGGAGTAGGGAGAAGATCTGTGGCGTTTTTCCAGAGAAGAATTACTATCATAGCATAGATAAGGAAAGCAATAACTTTGAGAAACGAACACAAACCGAGCATAAATCCCCTAGTGATTCGAGTGTAATGAGAGAAGTTCCTCGGCCCAACTGCTTAGAAGGACAGGAGACAGATTGTACCGTCGAGGCGGATGAAAGTGTCCTAGCTTTTACTTTTTTTTACCTTCCTTGCCCTACCGAATAACATTAAGGATCTTCTCCCGACAACAGAACATTACCTTGTTGCTGCAGTGAAGGACGATGCCCAAACAGTCGTTACTGGAACGCTAGTGACTAGATAATGACTATTTGAAGCACAGAGAGAGGGGTCTGCATTCATTAGTCGGATGGTAACGATTTTGCATCTCTCCCTCCCCCTCTCTTTGGTAAAGTCGGATGGATCTTTAGATTAGTTGGTACCGAGCTTATGCACGACGGCTTTGACTCTCTTGCGAATGAAGAATGCAGTGCGTCCGACTTGTTTGGTCTAATGGTGGAAGTTGATGATTCTGCACCTACTTTCCAAAATTAACTGCTTTTGAAATGTAAATTCGTACTTTCTATTACTGGAATCGGTGAAAGCGCTTGATGGCAAAAGATTATTGTGGCTTGATTCTGCAGATTCCGTATTTCAGTTTTCCTCCAAAATAGATGGCATATTTATTTAAAAGTATAAACTCAATTTTGAGAGTTCTATGTCTTGTATTGTATTTTATGTTGTATCTTTTGTATATTGCGGAGCACCAAAAATCTTATTCCGTTCATGGTGCATTTTGAGGTTTTCACCTGAGTTAGACCTCTTTAGATGGAACCACAGATTAGTTAATGGAACTGCATCTAAAAGAACCATGCGTTCGATAATCCCTTTTCTGTCAATATTTTTTTTATTAGAACTCGTCAGATTGAGGACGACTTGAATGGATCTCTAGCAAAGAGTATCGGAAATATTGATTTTTTTTTCTAACTTCAATTTCGAAAGTCAAATTGGTTTCTGCTTCTTTAATCAAGTGCTTTTTTAATAAGTATTAGTACTTTTCTTCTTTTTGTATATAAATTGTTTCTTGTGTTCAAATTTTTTGCACAGTTTTTCATAAATTTTCAAAATGATAATTAGTTTGAACCTTTTTTTCTCCCTTCTTATTTTTGGCTGTAGTGATTCTTTTTAAAGATCATTCTCTGTGCATGAAAATATATTAAAATTGTTTATTTATTGATAATAACTAATCTTTTTGATGATATTTATTTTTGTTTTATGCTGCAAAAATTTCTTTATAAAGAAGAAGGATTATACAGACGTAAGAATTTTGGATTTGTTGGGATATGAGGTTATTTCTTGTAATATATTTGTAAATATACAAAATATAAGTGGATTGTTGAAATTCTATACAGATCTTAAGTCATTTTACAAGTTCATGTTTTATTTTACAATTTTACGTTTCAAATTTTAATTTTATTAAAAATTTCTCTTAATAATGCCTGTAGTTTTTCAATAATGCTTGAATAATTTAAAGCTGGAAGTAATAAATCGCACAGAAAAAGAAGGTACCTTCATGAAAGAAATATTACTCAATGCTGAAGTATCTTTCGAAGCGCAGGGAGATGTTTCTAGTATCAGATAGCGGTATATAATATTTCATTGAAAGCTTTTCTTCTTATTGTTAAAAAAACAATAACAGTATATATATGAGTTTTAGACGAGCTACAAAAACGGTTCGTATCGCTGATCTAAAGATTTAACGTTTGGATATTTTAGGAAAACAGCTTAAAGTAAGTGCGTTTTACGAAATGTAGTAGTTTCGTAAATGCTTTGGAATTCTTTCTTATGATAAAATTGCTACACTGCTGATTCTACATGACGAAACTGAAAGTGGAACGTATTCTTAGCGTTGTAGAAAGGGGGGGGGGCAAATAAAATTCTTTGTATAGGAAACTCCCCAAAAGTATTTTAATCCTGAAACATCTGCAAAATATTTAAGTCTAAAAGCAACGCTTCCAAATCTTAATATAAATCTTAAAAGTCATTATGGGTATGTATGTGGGTATGTTCCACATCTCCTAAACTATTGCAGCAATTTCAACCAAACATTGCACACTTATTATTTAAGACAAGAAGAAGATTATTGTCAACTTTTCGAAGTCCGAAAGTTAATTACACAGTCAGTTAATTAGAAATTAACTGAAACCGTTTTTCCGTATTTACTTCGGAGCAAATTATGCGTCAGAAATATTTGTATACCATCTTAAAGTTCAAAATTTTACCTTTTCAATGATACCAATTTTATATCCGTGAAATGTTTCCTTCAACTTTTATTAATTTTTCAAAATTTAATAAATAAATGATTACAGCAGACGATTCTTAAATAAAGGAAATTTAATGATACTTCGTTGCTAGGAAACGGTGAGACTTTCAATTACTCTGCCTTTATCGTTTGGTATTTCTGTTTTATTTTTAAAAATATTGTTTGGAAACTCTTTTTATTGGTTCTGAAAGAATTGTAAAGCTTATTTAATTAGATTAAAAAATTGCTGCAGTTAATTTTTCATTTCGTCTTTATCTGCGTCTTCTGCGAAGAAATAAGTCTTAATATAAACAAAAGTCATTGTGGCTATGTTCGACACCTCCTAAACCAATGGACTGTTTTCAACCAAATTTTGCACACTCTATTATTTAACACAAGGGGAAAGACACTTATGAACTTTTCAAAGTCCAAAAGTTAATTAAACAGTCAGTTAATTAGAAATTAACCGAAACCGTTTTTCCATTGGAACTTCGGTGCAAATTGTCTGACAAAAAATATTTTTATGCAATCTTGAACTTTAAAATTGGACCTTTTCAATAATACCAATTTTATTTCCGTGCAATGTTTCCTTCAAATTTTATTATTATTTTATTTTTTTAAAAAAATTGACTACTTGCAGACGATTTTGAAATAAAGCATTTTTATAGATACTTCGTTGCTAGGCAACTATGAGACTTTGAACAAAATTCTTTTTATTTCTGTAAATATTTTAAAAAGAAATGAAAGATCACTGTCAACTTTAAAAGGCCCAAAAGTTAATTAAAATTTTTTTAAATTAAAAAGTAAGCAAGATTTTCTGTTTTTTGTGATATATTTCGAAAGTGTTATGTTACAATAACTATTTTTATACTATATTAAAGTTTAAAAAATAGCTTTTAAGTGACACAAATTTCATTTGCGTTCAAATTGTTGCACTCATTTCAATAATTTAAAAAAAAATCCAATTGTGTATAAAATTCACAATTTGTAGCAATGTATGTTTTATTGTTAAAGAACGAGAATACCTATGAAGAGTTATTGCTAGAACATATAAACAAAATTCTGAAAGAATACTGAAGAAAAGTTTAAAAGCAGGCGATTCATAATTTATATCGGGAACAACTATTGATCTGGCTTGTTTTGACGCTTTTTTATTAATGAAAATTTAAGTATTTAATTAATTGACCCAAAACATTCGTCAAAAATCCTACTTATACTTCACTATTTATGAACTAAATTTGAAGTAAAAACGTTTCAGACAATAAAGGAATTTTTGTATTATAATTTTCTATACAAAAATAGTTTTTTCAATAAAAATATTAGGCATAAAAATATTTTAATCTCAAGCAATGCCGGGTATAACAGTTGGTGTTTGAATAAAAACCAAGAATCTTTATCGAAAAGAAATTTACAGTCTAAACGTCTAAAAATATATTGTGATTATTTCTTATTAAGTAAATGTTTAGTTTTTGTTTGGTTTTTCCTAAATGCAAAATAATCTCTTTTTTTTCGCATAGAATTGTTTTTCAAATAATCTTTGACATTTTCTTTAAAATGTTTAAAATGAATGGTATTCTTTACATCTCATATTAATGATATTACAAAGTTTCATTTTTTTTGTTATTATACCGGAAATTTGTTATCTATTAATTACTTCAGAAAGTTTTTATTTAAAATGTTTCGTCGAATTTCTCACTGTTAGCTCAACAGAAAATTCTACTATGACAAGGAAGTGTGTAGTGCAAATTAGTGTTTCTTATTAGGTAAGAAAGGATTACCGATTATTCATAATTTCTTCAGAATTCATTGAATGGTCTTCTTGGCAATGTAGCTAATATTCTTCAATTCTATATCATTTTCGGGAAATTATGTTGTTTCATAAATCCTCAATGTTCAACCATCAAATTCGGTTTTTAAATTTAAAAAAAAAGCAATACAAATGTTAAGATAGAGTTTTAGACGTATTATACATGCTCTTTGTTTTCATGCATGAAGAATTTGAACAATACCAACTGAAATAAATTTTCCCTTCTGATAATGGAGAGAAAAATGAGAAGTATAAAAGAGAAGTCTAAATTATTCGAAGACAATGTGACGAAGAAAATATTTCTTTCCAATTGTTTATTTTTATTTAACTTTAGAAGAATTAGATTTCCACCCTTGGAGTACATTTGTTGATCTGTTTGCAGTTTTTTTTTTTTTGTGTGTCAAAATTTTCACAAGTATGATTTACTTAATTAGTATCTCACAGGTCATATTTTTGTTAATTATATCTCTTTGTATAAACTCTTTCTCAAAATAAACGCTTTGTTCTCCTTGACAATAGTTATTTGCCACTTAAAAATATTCAGCTCTGCATTTTTTTTTTTTTTTTGAAAAGAATGAGTCGTTTTATTGTATAGAATAACTTAAGTAAGAATTTAAAAATGTGAAAACTAATGATGTAACAGAGTAATGTGGCAACTTGTTTATATGAGTTGTTGACTACGCCATCCATACAAACGCCGTTATTTAAAATTAATGACATTTTCACTACGTTAGTTGTTTCAGAAATTTTTAATAACGTCTCATTTTAGCTGAAAAAATGTGGCAAAAAGAATTTCTCTGTCTGATTTCGATAAAAATCTTGCGTTCTTATGCGGTAATGAAAAAGAAAATCGCATTTAAACTCTACTTTCAGAATCTCGAACTTTAGTAGTAGAATATTTCAATTTTCTTTACCACTACCTTTAAGGTAACAGCAGAAACCATTTGCATCCACTCTCTCCTGAGTTTCCTTTGTTTAAATCTGATTTCATTAAAGTAGTTCTTCCTTTTTCTTTGAAAAGTTCAAAGTTTTTACGATAAGTTGGCTAACGATGCTTTTAGGGACAAAAAGGAAATTTTTCTCACAAATGTAGGGGGAAAAAAAAACATTGTATTTTTTTTCAGATGTTGTACAATGCTCGAGTAAACAAAACTGGTTTGCAGGCTACATTTACGTAATTTTTTTCTATCCTTTTATTCTGTAGCTTAGGTACTTTTCGTTAACTCATGACATAAAAGTGTTTGATTTTCCTGGTTAATTAAATTCGTTTGCTTGCACGTTAATCTTGCTTGACCTTTTAATTTTAATTTCCGCTTTTTAATGGATTTGAGACTTAAGTTGACAAATTTAGTCCTTTTTATTTGAGAGAATCGTTTGAAATAATTAGCTGGTATTTTAATCAACCTTGACTTTTTGCCCTATGAATTACACTGATTAGTATTTTAAAGTATTCTGATCTGTGTAATTTTTTGTTACTTTTTATTTTGAATTTTTTTTAAGTGCTATTCGTACTTTGGCTTGCATTTGTGGATTTTCTCTTATTATCTCATCTAGGTTCTTTTTACTCATCGATTTAAAATAGTGCACGGTGAATCTTCAAAGGATCGTTTTATTCCGCATTGAATTAATAGTTAGCGAATTTTTTTACTCTATTATGGATATCATTTGATTCAGAATCCATTTTGATAAACTTTCATTTCAATCAATAAAGGTATAGTTTTTTCGTTTAACTTTGTTCTCAAATTTTAGTGAGAATAAATCTGCTGAAAAAAATACATGAACTTTTAAGATAGGAAATATTCTTTCTGTATTAGTACGGCATGCAAAACTTTTGGTTTGCTTAACCCATACATTCGTCTTCTGCTTGTTATCATTATTTATGCGTACTATATGTGATTATCGCCTGCACTCTGTAGTAAGCTGAGACATAAGGCCACAATTACGAAGTTAAAACTTTTAAAACTCATGAATTTTAAGGAAACAAAATGCAAACATTTTGATTTTCTGTCTGACTTTCTGTTTGTACGACCTTAGTTCGAACTTAAGCATATATTCTTTATCCATGCATAGATTTCTGCGTGATTTCATTGCCTTCAATCGGCATTTATCTGAATCATGATGGCTTGTACAAAATACGAAATTAATGAAATAATGATAATAATAATAAAACAATAATTCTCTTTTATTGTTGTAGATAGGTACATTGGTACAGGAAATTTTTCCTTGGATAGTTTCACCATTATCAGAATTATGAATAATAAACTTTTCTTCATTTCAAGACTATTCATGTATATTAGATTTTGGTGTGTAAGCGAGATGATAATGAAGACATCATTAAGTGCAGGCAGCAATTTAATAGACAATGACATTTAAACCTAGAAATGCTGGACATAACAGTAACGACGACGTTATTGAAGAGAGTCAGCTACTGTTTGGGCTGGTTTTCTGTGTGTAGGCGTTCGCACCAACGTCATCTATTGTAAATATCTTACAATGTAAATATTTTAAATCGATTTAAGTAATAGATCATAGAGATTTGTTATCGTGTACTATCGACAGTGCATTGATATCAAAGATTTACAATTCAAATGCTTAACATTATGTAACTGATTTTGAATGCCTCATAATCGCCATCCTATAAATTTTATTTAGTATCATTTTTAATTCTGCGAAATTAAGAGTAATATTTCTCGTTGCCATTCTTTTTTGATAAATGCTTAGAAGTTAGATGCTCTCTACACGTTTGAGTGCCAGGAAATATACTGTGATCAATTGTTTGAAAATTGTATACACTTGTCTCAATTTGCTAGCAACAAATATTAAATTCAGCTGTATTTCAAGAGGAGGCTAAAAACGTAAATTTAGTTAAAAGATAATTAGTAACAAAGAGACTTAGATTAGAGGTGGTTAATAGGCAGCAAATTAAAATTAAGTAATTATAGGTATGCGATAAAATACCTTTAATTTTAAAGAGCAGTCTTAAATTAGGAATAAAAGTCTTATGTAGTTTAACATATTTTCTTTAAACTATTTGAAAGTTATTGATTTACATAGTCTAACTTCATTATTTAAACTAAATATTTCTTGAAAAAGAGCTGCTACTTTTATCATAGGCTGCATTTTTAAAAATTCAGAATTAAAGTAATTTTCTGTGGAAGTTGCGCATCTTTTTACGGCTTCCATTTTGGAAAGTTTTCTCGAAGTCATTTACTATGCAAAAGGATTTGCACGCGTCTTGATTTTTCCCTCCACCTAGCCCTGCAAAATCTTAGTAAATTCTCCCAAGTTGTCCCATTTTGTTGAGGTGCATGTTCTTCAATGACGTGTTCCCTCCCAAAGAACCATAATCCCATTAGCTAAGCCTGACAACCAGAAGACCCATGAAAGCACGTCTGGGGAAGGAACTTGAACTTAAAGAAGGGTGATTTAATCGTGGGACTTAATCCTAGGTGATGTTGTTTTTAAAGACCTTCTCCCGGTTTTCTTTTCCCAGAAGGCATGGCTAGTGGAAGAATGTGTCAAGAACGCTTTCCTTCATGCGGAAGTGTAATTAGAAATGGGATTTTCCTTCACTGGTGGGTGGTTATTTGGGAAAATGGGGTTGGGGATTTCCCCATCTTTCTAAAGTTACTTGTTTAAGTAATTGAGTGTGATGGCTTGGGAATGTTACACTTTTTTTTTTTTTTTTGTTAACTCCCTGGCTCCTACTTTTGATTTCATTTTTGTGTACTTTCACAAGGTTTAAAGAGGGGCGCTGAACTGAAAAAAAAAAATCCCCTACAAACGATCTCTGGTTTAGGCTTAAGATTTTCTTTACAGTGATTATGCTTGGGTTTTATCCATGTGTTGGTTCGAAGGAAAATATATGATTTATTCTGTTCTCTTAGAGAACTAGAATAAATTTTGACTTTCCTACTTTCGAAATTTCACTCTTGTTGATTTGTGTACCTTTTAAAGCATTTTTTCAATTAAAATTTTGCCTTTATAGGCGTTCTTAACACATTCCCAGCACCTTTTTATTCTCTCGTATACGAAGCATAGAAATATAAAAGTTTTGTTATCGTCGAAAAATTTGAAATCGAAATTTTGATGAACCTCTATGTGATAGACCTCCCTGAATCTGGAAAAAAAAAAAGGAATGATATCTGACTGTGAACACGTTAACTCAGAAACACAAGCAGCTAGAAGTTTTAAATTTGGGATATGGTTTTATTATTATAGTTGTAGATCTGCTTCGGATTTTGGTCCAAATCCTCTAATGGGTTGACTGTCGGTCAGCATGTCTATTTCTGTGTTTGTTAACGTGATAACTCCCAAACGCAATAAGCTAAATGCGTAAATTTTAATATCTGATCTTTACACCAAAATTGTTGGTCGGTATAAAATTTTAGACCAGATAGGTCAAGGGGAAGAGGAACTGTTCGAAAATACACACTCGATTCTCTTTAGTATACGAATAAGTTAAACGCAAAATTCGCCATATTGTGAAAGTAGACGAGAAAGTCGAGGGTAAAACACACTCGCTTGTTTGGAAAGAAAAATATTATTCTTCCGAAACAGCATCACTTCACTTATGTGTTTGATTAGAACACTTTTCTTTAAATGTTTTGTATATTTCAGCTTCTAATCTCAGTGGTTGAACGTCGCATACTGCTTGGGACTATATATTTTGAAACTTTTTTTCTCACACCGTGATTCTCTTTAAGTGAATTTCATCAGGAACTCGTTTCTACTCTAATATCAAAATTCTTATGATTTAGTCAGCATAAGCATTGCAAATATATCAAATATTCAGCATTTTGCCGCGTATTTATTTTCGTTTCACGCATCTCGGCCTTCTTTAATAATTATTAACTGCTTTGGATATTTTTCACGTTAAAAGATATTTTTGCCCTTTAACATTAAACCCCGGAAATTTTTGAAATAAGCCTTTTTCTCCTGGGTGAAAAGTCAATTTATCGTAGAAATCGTAGAAACAAAATTTAAATTAATTTTCTGAAAAAAGTATAAGTGAGCTAAAATTTTTGAATTAAAGTTTGAAAAATGGAAGCTGTACTCTTCTTAAAAATGGATTGGTTCCAGGAATTAGAAACATAAATTTGTATAAATCCGACACCGGAGGGAAAGAACAAAATTATTCCAAAATGAATTGCAATTTCCTTCAAACGAGCGAACTTTATAAAATTAAAAGCAATCTAGAGTGGAAAAAGATAAATAGCAATCAGTCCCTTATCGAGCATAATTGAATTCAACTCGTCGAAAATGCTACAAATTACAGGGTTTTATAGAAAGACTTATTTTAAACGCGAAATTGATTTACATGAAATATCCCTTTGCCTTTTTTTTTGTAGAGAAAAAGAAATGAAAGACGCATAGATAGTTTCAATTTTTCAATATGCATTAATGCATTTAAAAGCTTATCGACTTTCGATGATATTCTTAATAACTTCGGAAATTGAACTAGTTAAATTAGTATCTCTATCGTCATTTTACCTGTTTTTTGTTCGCCTTACAGCAAAATTATCTTCTACCCTATCTATCTAAGTATTCATAAGATTCGTTCAATTAATTTTTCAAGATAATTTCTGTAAAAAAATTGGACTGTCTTTTTTTCTTCTTCTTTCGCATTCTCTCTGATTAAATGAAATAGGCTCGGTTCGACTTATGGGGTTTTCGAACTACGATGGCTCGTCCGTTAATTAATTTTTTAGCTAGGTCCGATAGAGTTCACTTTTCCGTTCATCCATAATTACCATACTTTTCAATCTAGTACACGCCAGAGGGAAGGATTTTTTCCCCCACTAAAAATGGGGAAAGATTGGCAATTTATCGGCTAACTAGCATTAGTGTCCAGCAGGGATATTAAACTGAAATGAAAAATTGAAACTTCGCATTAATCTTTCCAATCATTAGGGATCCTGTGCGACGAACTAGCATGCGAAACGAATGTGATTGTCATTTAAAATAAATCCCCTTTTGTTGAATCTCCCCCATTAGTCCGAAACTGAAACACGAGACAGGGAAAAAAATATTAAAAGCCCCCTTTTGATTAATGAATCCCTTGATTCCAATCAAGCCATCGTAAAATAATTTCCAAAGCGAAAAGTCGAGGGACGAAGTGGAAAAAAAAGGCGCAGAATGGTATCGTTAAAAGGATCGCTTGATTTGTTAGAAGAGCGTATTTAATTACCTTTCACCATCTCTTTCCTTTCAATTGCTGTTTCTGTTCGTGCTGTTTCTGCCCATATCAAAATTTAAACTAAAGTTATGTTACTGACAATCAAGATTACGTTTATCAAAGGCGTGTGTACTTAGTCACGAATGTCTGGGACTGAAATGTCACTTATTTAGTTAAGAGGAGGGAGGATCTGTTTCTCGTAAAAAAAATTTTAAGCGTCAAGAGGATATTATTTTAGTATCGCCATTAACCAAGTTTGGCTGCTTTCTCTCTCGAATCTTTAAATGACAGAACTTATTTTGAATAGTTCGCGAGAGAGCTCCAAGCAGAAATTTGGAGTGCAAGTTTTTGATATTTATATTAGATCTGTTTCGTTATGTTGAATTTAATCGGATGGAAATTTAATATAGAATTTATTTTTATGGGGAGAGTAACTTACTGGAAACGTCACTCAAAATGGTACTACTTTTAAGCTTATTGCTGTGATAATGCATTTGAAACTTTAAAAAAAATTGCAGTACTGGAAGAAAATTAAAAAAATAAAAAAAAATTATAATAAAATAAATGTAAAATTTCATAACATGAACAAAGTTTCTTAAAGCAGTTTTTATTACTGTACTAAAAACAGAAATTCTTATTTATTTTACTAAAAATATAGACTTCAGAACAAAATCGCCAAAAATTCAGGAACTGATAGAAATACTTTAAGCAAATTGGAATTTTGATCACATTTGCAATATACTCCATTTTTTAATATAATGCTTAGAATTTTTCTTTCTTATATTATTTGAGATTCAACTTCCTTATGATGTTGTTTTCACCGCTTCACGATTTTATGATTTTGTTTTGACGTCGATATTTTAGATTAAAAATTCTTTTCTGCTTTTTCGTACACTATTTTTTTAAGTATAAATTTTCATTATTTTCTTCTTTTATTTTTCGATATAGTTCATGATTCATTATTTTAAATATTATAGAATCTTAAATTTTTCCGAAATTCACTATCAGATGGCGCCTCTTGTGACGAATCAAAATTGAATTGAAGTTTATCGATTAACTGATAATCAAGTATTAAAATATCGATTTGCCACTAAGAGGATACACAACTGTACAAAATTTCACAACTCTAATATGCTTCAAGAAGTGAGTGAAAAGTGGATCACTAAATTCCAATATTTACTCGAAATTTCAATAACAAAATTCGAATTACAAATTCAAAATTTAATCTCTGACGTCAGGTATTTGAAAAGACAGTTGCAGATACCTTTCAACCTATATGCGAAAATGAATTTGGAGGAACATGTAATAATCCAACATAAACAGTTGGATTTGCTTAATTTGAACGTTTTGAATTCGAATTCGTCAGTAATTCGGATTTTTTCTTGTTCCTTGAATTTCGTTTTAATGCCATATTAAAATTAATCTCTTTATTAGTTCTAACTAATCTTTTAGTTCTAACTTCGAATTAATCAAAATATGATTAATTCCAAGTTCGAACTAAAATTTATATAAAAACTATTTTGATTTTTTTTCTCTGCCAACAACGTGATATCTCATAGTATCTTCGTAGAGTTTGGCTGTGCTGTAAATGCTGCTGCCAGTAAATGGGTTTAAAAGCTTTGAACAGTTTATATATGAATTGCAAGGTTTATTTTGAAGTTTTATTGTCCAAGTGTTCTATTCAAAGTACTATATGTTGTTTATTTATTACAATTACGTGCTTGTTTATTAAATGTGTAGTTTTTAAAATTATTAAATTATTATTTTTTAAATATTTTTAAAATTCTCACTCTTTATATATATATATATATATATATAATTCCTAGTTATTTATTAAATTTTTATGTATTAAAAGTGTCATTTTTTTTCTTGCTATACTCAGTTTTAGATCAGTTTTCTTTAATTTGAACTTCTAGATGAAAATAATTTTTATTATGGTCCTGTCAGCTTCGCATTCATTGTTCTAATTA